>JAPPVO010005339.1:0-41480 GCA_030407325.1 Camellia japonica | reverse complement strand
AACACAAACACAAAAGTAGATGGGCTGCTGTAAGAATTGATCCCAAAAAAAATTCAGCGTATTCCTTGGTGATGGATTTCGTTTGTTTACAAACATATGTACGAAACCAACTGGTAGCAAGTCTTGAAGGAGAAAACTAACATTGTTGGTGCGAGGTGACCAATATCCATCAGATGCAATGATGACAATTCCTGCAAAGTATTCCAATCAATATTTACAAGAACACAAACAAACGGCTGCAACATGTGGCTGTTAACCTGAAAATTTTGCGTAAACACAGACAACAAAACGCAGAATTTCCCAACACATATACAGATTTTGAAACGGACAAAAGAAAGGACACACATCAAAATTTTGCATTTAGTTCACACAGCTTACAATTGAAATAATTATGTGTACAAGCGATAAATGCATAATTTTCCAAAAATTGAAGAGGAAGGACTACATTTTGTTTTCCATTTAGGGCTGAAGGACTACACGCACATACTTTTATGAAGGCCCGACTACAAAGGACAAAGAAGCAACTGAACTATTTCATGACGGGGTTAAATGCTGCAGCTTTTGCGGTGCAACTGTGTAAGAAGATAAATGGTTGCAATGATTCCCAACATACACCATGCTTGCAAAAGAAGATTTTGGAATACTTCAATGGATATGATGATAGTGATGTACCTAATAAGATGGATCAAAGCAGGTTGACAAATCTGTGTTGATTATTCATGTAAGTATGCAATTTTCAACATTTTACCTTTTAGAATTACTTATGGTAATTGAAGAACCATTCTAATAGAGTTTTTAGACAATTAAGCCATTGTATAAGCTAGCATGAAACTCTTACCTTCTTTATCTGCCTTGCTTCTTTGTTTCTGTGTTTTTGTGGGTACATGTATATGATCATAACCACGGACTTGGATGACTAAGATCTTATGACTTGATGGCTATAGTTGAGAGTTTTCAATGGTATTTGTCACATCCTCTAAGATACTTAATTGGTTTTATAGAGAGATCCTTAGAAGAAGACAAATCCAAACTATAACCAAGACACATGATGGCCAAATTAGTTCTTAGTATTGTGACTCTTATTTAATTGCTGGTTTCTAAACTTCGGCTTAGGTTAGGACACCTCGGGATGGACAAATGTGAGTCGTGAAAATTTACGGAACTAGCACGGGACTCTCGGTTTCAAAAATAAGTCCAAAAATGCACTTTTTCACACTTAGGCTTGAAAATAGGCCTTCGGGGGACAAAATCGTGCAACAGCCACGAGACGGCCCGGGAAACACCTCAAACACCTTGGGATGGACCAATGTGAGTTGTGGAAACTTACAGAACTAGCACGGGACTCTCAGCTTGAAAACTAAGTCCAAAAATGCACTTTTTCACACTTAAGCTCGAAAATAGGCCTTCGGGGGCCAAAATCGTGCAACAGCCACGAGATGGCCCGGAAAACACCTCAAATACCTCGGGACGGATCAATGTGAGTTGTGAAAACTTACGGAACTAGCACGGGACTCCCGGTTTGAAAACTAAGTCCAAAAATGCACTTTTCCACACTTCAGCTTGAAAATAGGCCTTTGGGGGCCAAAATCGTGCAATAGCCATAAGACGGCCTAGGGAACACCTCAAACACCTTGGGATGGACCAATGTGAGTTGTGGAAACTTACGGAACTAACATGGGACTGCCGGTTTGAAAACTAAGTCTAAAAATGCACTTTTCCACACTTAAGCTTGAAAATAGGCCTTCGGGGGCCAAAATCATGCAACAACCACGAGACGGCCCGGGAAACACCTCAAACACATCGGACAGACCAATGTGAGTTGTGAAACTTACGGAACTAGCACGGGACTCCCGGTTTGAAAACTAAGTCCAAAAATGCACTTTTTCACACTTAAGCTTTAAAATAGGCCTTCGGGGGCCAAAATCGTACAACAGCCACGAGATGGCTCGGGAAACACCTCAAACACCTCGGGATGGACCAATGTGAGTTGTGGAAACTTACGGAACTGCACAGGACTCCCGGTTTGAAAACCAAGTCCAAAAATGCATGTTAAATTGTATATGTTATGGATAAGATAATAATTGTCTAACTGACATTTTTTTTTTTTTTTTATTTCATTTTTTTGCAGATTCGAGATTTGATATGGACGTGTTTGCAATTTGGAGGGCCGATGGTAGCTCATTTTGTGTTTTTGTTCATATTACCTTACATGTATTTTGGTTGTGTTGTAAATTTTATATTTTTGTTAGTATTACGGGACATGTTTGGTAATCCGCCCTTGATATTTTATTTTTGTTGATATTAGTAGACAATTTTTTTGTTGGATATTGAGAGATGTGTTTGGTAATCTGCATACGGTTAATATTATATTTTTGTGGATATTAGTAGACATTTTTTGTGGATATTAGAAGACATGTTTATAATCCGCATGCAGTTCATATTGTATTTTTGTGGATAGTGCTAAAATTCGATTGTGATGTTTATGAAAATGAACAGATTTTTGTATTGGTTTGTAATAGATATTTTATTGAACAGGTTATTGAAATGCGCAGAGAATTGTTACTGAAAAGAAAAAAATTCGAAAGAAAATAGTACTCCCATTTTTACAATTTTTAATTTTTATTAGTGACAAAATAAAAAATGTCGCTATTAGTTTTTAAAAACATGACGAATAATTTTGTCACTAATGATAATACGAAACAAATAATTTCGTCACTTTTTGATCATTTTAGTGACAAATTTTTTTGTCACCTTAATCCATATCATTGGTGAGGAAAACTTTTGTCACTAAAATATATTTGGTGACGAAATATTTCGTCGCAAAAAACAATTAAAATAAAATATTATTTAGTTTTGGTGACGAAATTGGTGTTTTAGAGGATAAAAAATTCAACATTTGGAGACGAAACATTTCGTCGCCAAAAATGAAGAATAGGTGACGAAACTGTTTTTCGTCACCAGGTACTTTTTGTGACGACGTATAGGCCACGAACGTGGTGACAAATTTTTTTCGTCACCGATCACTTTAGTGACGAAATTTTGATGTTTGGAGACAAAATCAGTCTGTCACCAGAGGCCTCTTTTTGTTGTAGTGCTCTGGACAGGATTCTGCTGTCACTGAAATTGGTGCTCATCCCAGGCACAAAAACCAGATGAAACCCCATCAAGTTGAGGGCTTCAATTTCCTACTGAGCAACTTGGTTGCAGAGAATCGAGGTGGCTGCATCCTGGCCCACGCTCCATTACCTTCGGGTGCTCAGACAGTGGGCAGATCAGAGAAGAATACTTTTCCGGGCGTACAACCAAGTTTCTTCAATTGTATGTGACAATGAAACAAGCAAGACTGCCGCTGCCTGCCAACAAATATGACTAACGTGCCCATCCATTCTCATTATGGACGAAGGTCATACTCCCACAAATGAAAGTACGCATTTCATGAACTCGCTCAATAAAGTCGAGACAGCCCGCAACTCATGAATGACAGCTACCTTTCTCTTGAAATGTAACTGCTATTCAACAGAAAGATGATAATTTCAAGAGAAAGGTAACTGTCATTCAAGAGTTCCGTGCAATGACAGGCAAGGCTGTCCATTTCTACGAATGAGATTTTCTTCATGAATTGCCTGGGCTTGTTGACTTTTCTGCATTTCTTCACCTCAGCCCTACAACAGTTCGTGAAGTTGAGCAACTGAACAACTTAGTTAAGAAGTTGAACATCAGCTGGGATGGGAGCACACTCTATGTGTGTAGACGCCCCAGAACGCATCCCGGGAGGGTTAGGTCCCGTTCCGTTCACATTGGGTTCACTACAGTTCGGACTCAAGTTGTCACGGTTCTTAATCTGAACCAAAGAGTCCAACTCTGGCAAATCGTTTTGAGAAAAAAACAGATTTTGAAAAGAAGTGCCAAACATGGACTGCTTTGCCAGATATAGAGTCGCCACCTAAATATTTTTTAAATGGGGAAATTTAGGAAACCCTGACTCGGTGCCAAAGGCCACGTGTCCGTCATCACCAAATGTCTTGGCTCGGGAGCTTGGGTACGATCGGGGAAGGTCAGCTATGAGCACCCCCTTTCGCCCGGTCCGAAGACCGGCCTCTACTAACCGTGATATCCGATTTTGAAAACGTTATGTGTTCTTATTCCGGTTATTAGCCTAGAATTACTATATTATGCGCACAGCAAACAAGTATAGACTAGATTGCCTAATTTGGAAATAAGCATTGCATATCCGTTCGTTTTGAAAGTGTTTCGGAATTTGCTACTCGCAAGTAGGCTAAAACACGGATTTCAACGAGTTTTTCCAACTCAAGCAATCCAACCTCCACCCACAGGCATTCAAACAGTTTATATCACATAAGCAGCTAGCCTCATGGTAATCATGCTATTATGGCAACATTCACACGCATGCGATATGCTAAAGCATAAATACTTACATCGTACTCCGTGCCAAAACAAAAACTGGTTAGCAAACATGCATGCCCTAGTTCATGTTAAGTGTCTAATGCAACACACACAGAGATGCAATTTAGAGCAGGCTCGGCTAACCCTAAACATGGCATGTGAAATGCTACAACTATCACGTATTCAATTTGGAATTGAAATACAGATGCAGTTTGAATGATGTACCGAGCCCGGTGCATGTCAACAAATGCATGGATGCACGCATGCATTGCATAAGGTATGCTAAAATAAACGTGCCCTAATCTACCATCGTAAGCAGGTAAATAAAAGGGAAGAAAGAAGTGGGGTTGGAAGACATACACACCACTCGCGCACACTTATTACAGACTTGCCCTCGCTCGGAGGGACCAAAAGAATATACAAATTAATTAACTACGCAAGCTAATTAAATATTACAAATTAATTAAATTAAAAAATTAATTAAATCTAATTAAAACAGTAAACCGCCTCGGGGCGAGGGCTCAATGCATGCGCGCTCGGATTCCGCTCGGAATTGCACTGCCATGCCTAGCCTGCCTCTGTTTTTCTTGCTTCGCTCCTCTGAAAACTGCCAAAGTCTCAAGGATGCCTCTCTGGACACTGGAGAATCCCACCGGCTAGAGGGAATGACCACCGGCACTAGGATGTGGTCATCGGCACAAAATGAATCTACCGGCCATTGATCGACTGCCAGTCGGCACTAAATACTGCCGCCGGCAATGAATTCCTGCAGAACCTGCAACTCACAGCAGGCAGAGGGCAGAATCTTGCATGGCAGCTCAATTCAAGCAATGTATGCACCAAAACATTCCTTATCATGTTTGTTACTCAAAGGAGGATGTGCCTCGATTCTCAGGCCACCAATCACGCATTTCCATGCATGATGGCCTAAAGAATCGAGTGCGTAATTTCATGTCAAATGAAATGCAAACTAAACAATCAAAGAGCCCAATCCCCATCACCAAATCAAGGGACAAGGCATGCATGCAAGATGCATTGCAACCTAATCATGTTAGCTAAGGATGCAACGTGAGCATGTGAACAAACAATGCAAGCACACAAGCAAACATGAGGTAAGCATGCAAGCAAGCAAATGATGGTCTTAAACATGACTTAGGCAACTCCAAGTGGGCCTAAAATCAGTGGCCAAAATGCCCAAAAATGTGGGCTAAACACACATGCACACGTGCACATGTCAAGGCACAAACCTAAGCATTAAGCAAGCAACTTTCAAGCACACTTAAAAGAGGCTAAGTATGGACAACTAGCATGCATAGAAAGCTTTGAAAATCATGTAAGAATATGATGCCAAATCAAGCAAACAAGATGAGAAGGCATGCAATTAAGGTCCAAGTACTTGAGGCAAGCCAAAGGGGGATTGAACCACACTTGACGTAATCATGCATGGCATGCATTAAACAACTAAAACAGATTTTTAGTGCATAAAACCAAGCCCAAAGGACCACCTAGATGGCATCTAAATGGCTCAAATTCAAAGGTATGCACAATGGCCAAAACAAAGGGCATACAACATATGCTCTCAAAGCAATAAAGAGGCGACTAAGGCAAGCATATGGGCATGCCAAAGGGACTGATATTGCATGTTAGGTGGTTCCAAATCACCAAAATGATTCAAGCAACACATGCTACACATTCACATACTTGAGGCATACAAGCCCGACAAGCCACAAATGCAAAGGAGCTATACTAAGCATGCCAAAATCAATCCAAACGACTATGGATAGACCTAAAGCATGGCAAAATAAGCACAAAACATTCATAAGTCCAAGCCTAAATCATGTTCAAACAAAGGCTAACAACCTAAGGCATGTTAAGGGAATTACAAGGCATTACATGGCAACTACACTAAACATGAATGGAGCACCAAAACCAACATACAACATGATTATATTATGGCATAATAAGCATGAATGCTGCCTAGACATGATCAACACACACTTGAACAAAAGGCTCCTTAAGAGACCAAAAATGGTCCCTTTCAAGGACAACAAGGAGAGGGGGTGGCCCTCCCCTTTTGGAGACTTCAAGGCACCATCTCCACCACTGAAATCCCTCAAGATTTCAGTGGTGAAGAGGCCCAAACACCAAAGTCTCGAAACTTGCACAAAATGGCACAAAATGAGGCCTTTCAAGGCCTAAGAGGGGTCAAACTTCCCCAAAGCACAAAACACTCTTAATAAACTATCAACAGGGCCTAAAAATAGAAATTTTTTATGTTATACACTAAACACAAAAGCAGCTTTAAGATAGGTAAAAAAAGGATGCAAAAATGGGGAATAAAAGTCAAGTTTCTCACCCTTGTTAACCAGCTTCACAAGTGTTGATGTTGTTGCTTCCTTGGACTCAAATCCAGCCAAGAACACCAAGAACAACCTCTTGGAACCTCAGAAACCAAGGAAAGGTGAAACACTAGGTGTTGATGTGCAATAGTGAGACACAAACACACACAAGAGCAAGAGAAGAAGAGATATAGATATAGGTTAGATATACCAAAGCAAACCCTAAAAACCAGAGCTCTTCCTTCTCCTCTCCAATTTTTCTAACCCTAAAGCAAGGGAGACAAGGCCTCCTCTTATAGAGGAGGCAATCTTGTAAGCTTAGTCACTAAGCAAAACAAGAGAGGCATCCCTCCATACACGTGTATGGAGGAGAAGCCAATGCCATACAGCTGCCTCAAAATATCTGAAAAAGCAACTGAACAGTAATCGGCTGCCCAAAAATGTCATTTTGACAAAATTGAGTGCCGACCGGCAACAAAGAATGCCGACCGGCAATATATATTTCCGGTGGCAACAAAAACCAGCCGGTGGCCTCTAGCTAGTGCCGGTGGTGTGTGGGGATGCCTCACAAGGCATTCCCTGCCCCTCCAAGGCAAAACACAAGTGTTTGGTGTAAAACCAGACACAAGACGGTCGAGTTCGGAGATCCTGAGGCAGGGCGTGTAGCCAAGAACTCCGGGAACTCCAAACGAACACAAACATGGATAATCACCGAGTGTTCAACCGGTGACGTCCAAGTCTTGAGGACGGTCAAAAATGGGGTGTCTACAATGTGCACGCACAGTTGAGATCTCTCCTAAAGAGTTCACCTACAGACACGTCAACCACAGAAACAGAGGGCATTGACGATGCCCGGATGGACCATATCATAGAAAAGTTGGATATTAGAGAAGGACTGAAGGCAAACTTCTTCCTTAATCTGTTAGGCTTGTCCAATCAGGTGGGGAGAAGGTATTGGTTTTCAGCCATCGTCTCCAGCCGTTTAAGTTGTTGGTAAGGCTAGCCATGAAAGTGAAGGGTTCGAGTCTGGAAAAATAATTGGGTATGGGGAACGAATAGCTCTCTACAAAATTTGAAAATCGTCATCCTCATTTCAACTCTTTCAATTGCCTTTCCTATGTTTTAAGTTCAATACCATCAACTATTCATGAACTTCAGCACTGAAACAAACAGTTGTTTCCTGTGTTACACGGACTCAGGTACGGGTGCCGGGTGCGGGTATGTATGTACAGGTCCAACTCATTAAATGTTACATTCAACGGTACGCGGTCTGGGGAAAAAATGTCATATTTTTAATCTAATATGTGACATAAAATGGTACTATATATAACTTACAGTGTCAAAATGACATTTATAAATTTGCACATATAATAATTGTGTTATATACAATTATATAAGAAGTGTCCATTGAAAAGTATCTGACACATATCCCATACCCTTGTCCGACTCTCAGGTGTCCGACACGGGTATTTGATCTATTTGGAAGACTCCGTGTAACACAGATTGTTTGTAAACATAAGTTCCGGCAATATAAAATGACAGAGTACTACAAAATTGAAAGCAAAATTCAACCGAGTGTGCTAACCGTTGCAGAATCAAGACTAGTCATTGTTTGTTTATCGAGTTTCTTATTTTTGCTTTTTTCGGTACTCTAAAAAAAAATTTGTTTTTCCCGTGCCAACATTACACAAATTTTTTGTTAAGTCTTCTTTGGTTATATATAACCTAACCTAACAAGTTCGCCATGTAAATGCAGAACACCTTTTATGCTTGTTGGTAACTACTATGATACCTATGTTCAACTTGCAGCACTGATAGCAGAGGGAAGACTTCCTATTCGAAAGGGAGAAAATACAAAAATGGAGTACAGAACAGTTCCTATTGGGTCGATTTCGGGTAGCAGAGGGAAGAGTTCCTATTCGAATAGCACAAAATACAAAAATGGAGTACAAAACAGTTCCTATTGGGTCGATTTCGGGTTGGGTGTGAAGGTATATGCGAATGAAAGAAGACAAACAAGGAGACAGAGAATGTACCAGCACGAAATAAAGGAAACACCAACCGGAGTAGACAAACCGACGGTGGTGCTCGATTAACCCTTGCGGTTGTGCTCCAGCGACAAAAATCAACTTCAGACAATAATTTATGCATCCACTTCCATGGCTAGCCTTCCCAAGAACTTAAATGATTGATGTTCGCCAAACTCAAGTAAATAAGCTTTGTTCTTTCAATATGATTTTTGCCCTAAAATATTTTTCTCTGTAAAACCCTACAGCTACGGGGAAATGGAACAACGGAGAGACGGGGAGAGAGAAAGACAAACAAAGAGAGAAGGTCCGAGATGGAAGAGAGACAGACGGGCCGAGGGAACTTACACCTTTTCTGAACACTTCGCATTTTTGAAAATTTTATACTTTTTCTGACAACTTACACCTTTTTATGAAAAGTTACATCATTTATAAATTAATTTTGTTCATAAAAGTTACACCTTGGAAACTTACACTCTTTGTAAAAACCATACTTCATTTATAAATTAATTTTGTTCATAAAAGTTACACCTTGGAACTTACACTTTTTGTAACAACAAACCTTACACATTTTCTGATGTCCCTTAAAGATTTTGTGGAAAAACATACGCCTTTCGTGAAAACTTGAATTACATGTTTTATGAAGTGACTTACACCTTTTGTGAAAAAACATACACCTTTTGAGAAAATTTACACCTTTTGTAAAATAAATTTTTTCATACAATTTACACATTTTTCGGAAAACTTATATGTTGTAGTGAAATTACTTACACCATTCCTCAAAACTTATACCTTTTGCAAATATTTTTATTCAAAAAACTTTACACATTTTGTTCGAACTTACACATTTTCTGAAAACGAATCTTACACCTTTTGCCAATTTAGTTACATCTTTTGTGGAAAAACATACACCATTTCTCAAAAATTACACCTTCTGTGAAATACTTTCTTTCCAAAAATATACATCTTTTGTTCAAACATACACCTTTTCTTAAATGTTACACCTTTTTCTGAAAATGGTTACACCTCCTCTGAAAAGTTACTTCTTTTGTGAAATAAACTTTGCATAAAATTTACACATTTTGCCAATCGAAGACTTAGACTATTTTTTAAATCATTTACACCTTCTGTGAAAAACATAAACCTTTTTTGAAAAGTTACACCTTTTGTGAAATAAATTTTTTCATAAAATTATACCTTTTGCTAAAAACATACACCCTTTCGTGCAAATACTTACACCTCTTTCTGAAAAGTTGTTTCATTTGTAAGTTAATATTTTTCAAAAAATTTACACCTTTTATGGAAAATTTGGTTTCATAAAATTTATACCTTTTTGAATCCTTACACCATTTCTGAAAAGTTTTGTAAATATTTTCCCCAAAAGTGTACACTTTCAGAAAAATGTAAGTTTTAACAAAAGGTGTAAACTTTATGAAAACATATTTTCATAAGAAAGTGTAAATTTTCAAAAAACCGTGTAACTGTTTTCACAAAAGATTTAAGTTATGTCACAAAATGTGTAACTTTTGATTTTGGAAAAGGTGTAAGTCATATAAAAGGTATTTCACAACAGGAGTAACTTCTCAGAATGGGTGTAAGTTTTTAAGAAAATGTGGAAATTTTCAAAAAAGATGTAACTGTTTTCACAAAAGGATGTAAGTTATGTTACACAAAGTGTAACTTTTGTTTTCAAAAGAGGTGTAAGTTCTAATAAGAGGTGTAAATTTTATTGAAAAAATTATTTCACAAATGGAGTAACTTTTTAGATAACGTGTAAGTATTTCCAACAAAAGGTGTAAACTTTAAAAAAATGTGTAAGTTTTTTTAACAAAAGGTGTATATTTTATGAAATGTAGTTTTCCATAAAAGGTGTAAATTTTTTTAACAAAAGATGTATGTTATTTGACAAAACGTGTATGTTCTGTTTTCAGAATGGTGTAACTTCAAATAAAAGGTGTAAATTTTTTTATTGAAATTATTTTACAAAAGAGGTAACTTTTCCGAAAAGGTGTAAGTATTTGAACGAAAATGTGTAAATTTCCAAAATAAATTATTTTACAAAAAACTGTAACCTTCCAGAATTACTGTAAGTGTTTTCACAATAGATGAAATTAACTTCAAAAAAGGTGTAAGTTTCGTTTTTTCGCAGAACGAGTAAGTTGCTACAACGCAATCAAACTGTATTTGTGTTGTTCATGGTTCGATATCGATATAGACAGACAGAGACCGACATAGGCATGGTTGGACAGAGAGAGACGAACCCAGATCGACACAGACAAACTAAGATCGATACAACAGAGATCGGTAGACAGCGAGAGCCCAGATAGATATGGTTCGACAGAGAGAGAGGGACCCAGATCGACACAGACAAACCAAGATCGATACAGACAAAGATTAGCAGACAGAAAGAGAGAGACCGACATCGACAGAGAAGAGCCAGAGATGGACAAAGAGAGACCAAGATGGATAGAGACAGAAAATTCCTTTGATTTGCACCACCGGTGGTGGCGGTGGCGGTGGCTGTGGCAATGTCAGTCGGCGGTGGGCAACAGTGGGCCGCGACGGTTGGCTGGTTGGTGGTGATAAAATTTTCAACGTATAAGTCGTCGATAAAATTTAGAGCTTCTTTTGGGAACTTATATCTTTTGTAAAAACGAAACATTCAGCTTGAGAGCTTATATCTTTTGTAAAAACGTAACATATTCAGCTTGATTGGGTCACAAAGTTTACACCTATTTCTAAATTTTACACATTTTCTAAAAATTTACACCTTTTCGAGGAAATATTTACAACTTTTTTGAAAAATTACACATTTTGTGGCAAAACCTTTTTCATAAAATTTACACTTATTATTTAAAGTTACACCTTTAGTGAAAAAAAAAACTTACATCTTTTCTAAGGTCATTTACACCTTCTACGGAAAAACATACACCATATTTGAAAAGGTTATACCTTTTGTCGAATAATTTCTTTTAACAAACTTTATCAAAGCATATTTTCCATAAAACGTGTAAATTTTCAAAAGAGGTCTAATTGTCTTCACCAAAGATGTAACTCCTATTTAAAAGGTGTAAATTTTTGAAAAATTTTTGTTTCACAAAAGGAGTACCTTTTCAGAAGAGGTGTAAGTTTTTAAAGGAAGGTGTGAACTTGATGAAAACATATTTTCCATAGAAGGTGTAAATTTTTGAAAAAGGTTTAAGTGTTGCTGGCAGAAAAGGTGTAATATCCCATAAAAAGTGTAAATTTTATGGTAAAAGTTATTCACAAAAGCAGTAACCATTCAGAAAATGTGTAAGTATTCCCACAAAAAGGTGTAACCATTCAGAAAAGGTTTATGTTTTTAACAAAAGGTATAAATTTTATGCAAATATTCTTTCCATGAAAGGTGTATATTTTCAAAAACTTGTATGTGGTTTTCACAAAAGATTGAAGTTATGTCACAAATGGTGTAACTTCTCATTAAATGTGTAAATTTTATGGAAAATATAATTCAGATTTCCATAAAAGGTGTAAGTTCTAATGTAAGGTATATTTTCTCGAAAAAATTGTTTCACAAACAGAGTAACTTCTCATAAAAGGTGTAATTATTTCCACCAAAAGGTGTAAACTTTATGAAAACATATTTTCCATGGGTATAATTTTTTTCACAGAAGATGTAAATTATTTGATAAAAAGTATAAGTTCGGTTCTCAGAAAAGGTGTAAGTTCCAATAAAAGGTGTAAATTCTTTTAATAACATTCTTTACAAAAGTAGTAACTTCTCAAAAAAGGTGTAGGTATTTCAACGAAAAGGTGTAAATTTTACAAAATAAATTATTACACAAATGTGTAACCTTCCACAAATAGTATAAGTGTTTTCACAAGAGATGTAAGTAACTTTGCATGACGTGTAAGTTCCGTTTTTTCACAAAACGTATAAGTTCCTAAAATCCAATCAAACTATATTTGTCTTGTTCAAATAATGGCAATGTGAGAGAGAAGGGCGTTTCGGAGGGCTTGGTCTTTCTCTCAGTAAAAGTCCGTTTCAGAGAAGACGAGTTTGGGAGGGCTTGGAATAGCGACTCCAAGTCCAAATCCAACCAAGTATGTCAATGTAAAAGAGAACAGTTTTTAATATAGAGCAAAGGACAGAGAGAGAGAGAGAGATGGACTGAGATCGACAAAGAGAGAGAGAGAGATGGACTGAGATCGACAGACATAGAGACCTACATGGACAGTGATCGACAGAGACAGCCAGACCGAGATCGACAAAGAAGGACCGAAATCGACAGAGATCGACAGAGAAGAGACCCACATGGACACAGACAGACCAAGATCGGTGGAGACAGACCGAGATAGACAAGGATCGACAGAGAGAGACCGACATCGACGGAGAATAGACCGACATCGACAGAGAAAAAAACCTTTGATTTGCGGCAGCGGTGGCCGTGGAGGTGGCGATGTCAGACGGCAGTGAGCACCGGAGGACATCGACGCTTGGGTGGTCAGCGGTGGTCAAGATTGGTGGTGACTATTCTGTGTGCGTGTGAGAGAGAACAGAGAAGGTGTTGGTGGGAAACAGAGAAGAGAGGGGCCGATGGTAATAAAATTGCAAACCTTTAGCGACTAAACTCTTTTTTATCGATAAAATTTACACTAACTAAATGTTACACTTTTTTTGAAACATTATACCTTTTCTGAAAAATTTTCTAAACTCATACCTTTTTGTCAAAATACTTTCACCATTTTCTGAAGGTTTACACCTTTTACTGAAAGTTTATAAGTTTATACCATTTTGTAAAAGTTTACACCCATTTCTGAAAATATTTTCACATTATTTAATTAGTTTACCTACAAGGGACCCGTTCAGCAGGTCACCAATGTGTAAACTTTCAAAAAAATGTCGTATAACCCAATACATAGAAGGTGTAAATGCAAAGTACAAAGGGCGTAAATGCCTTGCATACCATATGCAAGGCACACTTAAGAAAAGTCCATTTTTCTTTCATAATTTGTACAAAAATGGTAGAGACCCCAAAAATTTTACCAAAAATTCTACTAAATGTATGGCACCCACATGGGACTCACATTGTGTGGGTTCCATACCCATATGAAACATTTTGTAGAATTTTTGAAGTGTCTAGCATTATTCTAATTTGTATAATGAATGAAGTCATATTTTTAAAATGACAATATTATGACTATATTAATATACTAATTAATATACCAATTAATTAATGAGTATGGCACCACCAATTTTTACCTAATGAAATTTTAAAGTTTCGATGTCCTTATTTATTAATGTATGGTCAATACTATACTATTATGGCCAATATAATTCGTGTTTCAATATCATTGAAGGCAATGGGAAAGCTCATGCATATAAAAACACAGACCGCGTCATTCTTTTTATTATCTTATTTTTTTCCCTTCTGGTCTCATGTGATGCAATGGGAGTTTGGTTGCTGGTAGATCAACGTCCATTGATATATATATATATATGTGCGCGCGCGCGTGAAGAAAAAGACGTGAGTAATTATGTTATCTCAAGCGGAAACTGTTTGGATCAGATAACTTAAATTATGAGTCTCGTTTGGAAGACCCTTCGTCAAAACCCTTCGTTAATTGAGAAGTTACAAGAGTTTTTCAATATTGTATCTACACTTCAAATTTGTAAGTTCAATAATGGTGACCTAGGTGAGAAGAACAAAGAGATATTTTTCTGCAGAGATTTTTCGGATAAACTCCCACACTCAGAATACTACATATCCTATTTCTCTAGATAGGATATATAATCACTACAAAATATAAGAGTTTTAGAGGCTAAATTTTTTAGTCTTTAACAGTGAAAATTTTGTTGCAAAAAACATTTAGAAACTAATTTCTATCTTTATAGGGATAGTCACTAAAAAGCTGTGCTAAAAAGTCTGCTTTTAGCAATAAAATTTTGAAAATGTCACTAATACATAGAGGGACAAAATAATTTAGTCTTAAAATGGTTTATTTTTTGAGACAAAAAATTTAGTCCCAAAAGAATAATAATTCATCACTAATATCTAATTTTTGTTATTAAAAATATAATAACGATACTTTTCGCAGCAAAAATATTTGGTCTCTAATCCCTAAATTTTGATCTCTAAAACTTTAATTTTTTTATAGTGGATATATAGGGAAGTGAAGTTGTAGACTCCCATAATAACTCAAACACTTCACTAGATAATCCCTTTAATTATCTAATTTTTTAATATGTGAATTATCTATAACCCACGTAGAGGCAAATCTGTGAACGTATGAAAATGGAGAAAGAAGGCATATTGTTCAAGTTTAGACCCTGTGAACGTATTAAGTCCAAACTATAATTAAAATTTAAGTTATAATCTTGGAGCAACCACTAATCATGATTAAGGGTTCTTCAATTTAATTTTGATAAAACAAAGGGAAGAGCAGGTGGGGAGGAGAAAAACCATCAGTGTGTTTGGTTTGAGTTTTCTGGATTAAATTTTTTGAAAATTGAGTTTTTTTATTTTCGTATTCTTTTGTTTTTAGTGAATATTTTTTAAATTTTAAACATTTTTTTTACTTTTTTAGATGCACCTTAGTTAAATGTATCTAAAAAGTAAAAAAATTGTGAAAAAATATTTTAAAAAATTAATAAATACATAAAAATACAAAAAATGTACTGAATTCTTGTATTTTTTTTATATTTTTGGTATTTAGTGAATTTTTAAAAGATTTTTTTTACAATTTTTTTACTTTTTAGGTGTATTTATGTTAGGTGTATCTAAAAAGTAAAAAAATTGCTTAAAATATTTAAAAAATTCAGTAAAAACAAAAAATACGGAAAATAAGAATGTAGAATTTTCTGAAAAGTGTTTTCTGAAAAATGAAAACAAGCAATAAGTTCCTTCATTTATTCAATATTGGAAAGAAATACTGAAAGAGCGTCCATTTATTCATTTAGCTCTCAAAATTATTATTCAAAAATCAATTCAATTCTTATTTTTTAATAATATTAAATTTACACTTCAACTATTCAATTTTAGATTAATTTTACTCCACTTAACTGCCATCAATGACGCAACACAAAACATTTTATTACATTTTACTATTGTATTTACCATAAAAATGGAAATAAAAGAATTATAACTTTATTTCATTATTTATTATGAACTTTTTGTAAGTTAATCAACACCCGATGTTCTAAGAATATTAGATCTCATCCTTCCCAATTTTGATATATGAATGAAGTAAATAATACAAATGCATGTATTTATAAAATTTCAATGTAGTAATGGTTAAATAAACAATAATAATGGAATGCATACAATTCAATTGGAGCTTTTATTTTCATACACCATATTATCTCAATTCACAAGCTTAATTTCTGAACTTTTAGATGAAAAGTTGATTTTAGCATAAAATTATTTAGTTTGAAAATCAACTTCAAAACCAATGAGTCTTGTTTAAGAACTCAAACCAAATAATTTTGTTCAAAGTTAATTTTCAAACCAAATAGTTCCCATTTTCAAATCAAAAGGATGTATGCACTAAGACGAAATCGAGTGTGGAAATAGAAACTCCCGACTATAATTAAAATTTAAGTTATAATCCTGGAGCAGTCACTAATCATGATTAAGGTTTCTTCAATTTAATTTTGAAAAAACAAAGGGAAGGGCAGGTGGGGAGGAGAAAAACCAATAAGTTTCTTCATTTATTCAATATTGGAAAGAAATATTAAATCTGGTTTATAAAGATGGAAATTAACCAAGAGATTCTATAATTCCCTCAGCAATTGTAACTAGTTGTTCCACAGCATTATTGCTAGCTGTGAATGGTGATTTGCGCAGATTTGGTTCCTCGGCGAATGTATCTTCACAAGTTGAGGCATTATTGAGAGCACTATCTCCGTCATCTATCGCTTGAAAATTATCCAATCCCACATTTTTAATAGCATTAGGAATATCATATTCCACAATTGATTCATATTGTGAGGCGCAAATGGTGCGACATTCTCTGAGAACAGGTTCGCTTGTCTTATTGAGTAAATTCCTCACTTGCTTGAAAGTATTTGTCGTTTTTGCAAGTGCAACTCCTGACATGATATCCGCAAGCAGCGGAGTTAGAAAATTAATTTAGATGAGGCTCTTATTAATTACAAAATTAAAAAAATTTATAAAAATATTTTACACAAGTTTTTACTATTAATTTTGAGAAATATCAAAAAAATATTGTTATTTGTAATTAGTGTATTATGGATAATACAAAAAAATATATATGGATATAAATATTAAAATAAATTATAAAATAATAAAAAAAAATTATACAAAATTTGATTAAAAATTCAATATAATGGTAATATCACGTCATTTGATTTGTAATATCACTAACTAATAGTACATAAACACATAGAGAGTGAACCTCACATATCAAATGTAACTAACAATCTAATAAATTTCATATCTTTATAGTGAGATTACTTATTCTTGCATATCAATAATAATGACATCGCTGTTACATTCAAAAATTTTCATAGATAATATGGTTTATAGTAGTCTCTTCTTTTTCAATTAAAACAACCATTATTGTTCTCATAATTTTTAAAATGCCATTGACATTTCATTCTAATAATATTTTTGTAATTTTTTTATTTAAATATTTTCTTTATGTTTACAAAATTATAAAATAAAATAAAAAACCAAAATCCGGGGGACACGTGGCCTCCTTGGCCTTCACTCCCTCCGCCACTGCAGGCAAGGCCTTTGACATTTGCAGTTGCGCTGGGAGAGTCCGACCTTAGAGTAGAAATGCAAAGATCGGTATACACAATTTTTTGACAAGTATCAGCTAGCTTGTGAATGGTAATTTAAAATGCAGATGAGAAAATGAAAAACAATTGAACATTCTTTTCAAAGGGGTGTGCACAATATGAGAAGCAATAAAACCTTAAATATATGCATAAAGATTGTCTTCAATAGGAAAGTCAAAAGAAACTTTAATGCACTTTAATAGTCAAATAAGACCATCTTCAACGGTTCACCAAACTTAATATCAAATTCAAAATTTGGTGAAAAAGTCACTTTTTTGAGCTCCAACGGTTTCACCAAATCGATATCAAATCGAGAATTCACCAAATATTTCACCAAAATGAGAACAGGCGAAGCATTTCACCAAATCACTGTTCCTGACCGTTGGGGTCGACCAACCGGTTGACCGGCCGGTTGACCAGCCGGTTGTCCCGGAAAGAGTTCAAACAGTTCAACATTTCTGGTTCAAACCGTTCAAAAAAAAAAAAAAAAAATTTTCGCCTAACCGGTCGTCCCGAAAAAAGTTCAGAAAGTTCAACAAAAAAAGTTCAATTCGTTCAAAAAAAAAAAAAAAATCCCCTCACCGGTCGACCAACCGGTTGTCCCAGGCAGATTTGATATTTGGTGAACCATTGGAGCCTCTGGTATCAAATTGGGGAAAGAGTGATTTTTTTACTCAGATTTGGTGAAAAGTTTGATGAACCGTTGGAGATGCTCTTAAGCAATAATAAGGTAATGCAATTACATCTATACTACTTCTATATCTATTTATCTATCTATATTACTATTGACACTAAAAATTATATATTCTTTGTCGATTGTATGTAACAAATGCAGAGAATTGGTCCAGCGGATGCTAGGTTTAAAGACCACGAGTTTCCACAAGTTTACAAGTGAAAAAAAAAAAAAAACGAGTGAATATGAAGCCTAGAATACAAAGTAAGTGACAAAAAGGAAATAGTCAAAGAGACAGACGTAGCAGTTGTAGTTTTTCTGTCGATTCGTCTAGTAATGAAGTGGAATGTGGCCAAACATGGCCCAGGCATCAAGCCATAAAGTTAGCATGCAAGGCATACAGGATACGTGTCGTGTTTCATAGAAGGAGAAAGCTGCAACAGAGAAGCAGTTACTGGCAGTTGCAGAGATCATGGGCATTGAAATGGAAGTAGTTGGCTATATGATGGGACACGTGGCAACAGAGCAGCAGTGGAGTTTGAAGACCAGCAATATAAAAGCTGGGAATTCGAAGTTAAATCAGCTTCAAACAAATTTATAACCCTTATAGCATTAGGAGTAACTTAACTTAGTTAGTTCTTACTTAGGAGTAGTCTATCTGTAGTTCAGTTTCTGTAACTAAGAATTCTCTGTCGATTGTCATGTACATTGAACTGGAAGTTTAATTTTACTGATTAAATTCCAAGTTTGTTTGTTCAACAATTGATTTTCAGTTTATTCCTTCTTGTTTCTTCGCATTACAGCCTCCAAAGAAGTCCTTGAATCTGTCAAGGCATAGAACGTTCAGACCACAATTGCTTGATTTGTTGTTGTTTGTAAAAGTTTGGCTTCTCTGTCGAATCACCCTGTCGATTTGGCCCAGACCAGATTTTTTGCTAACATATTTTGGCACGCCCAGTGGGACCTGTCTAATTTGGAGTGATGGCTAGGAAGAAACAGCATGAAGTCTTTGAAGATCCTGAGAAAAGGGTTGAAGGTGAAAAAGAGTTGGACGATGGAATTGAAGGAGTACAAGACAACTTAACTGATGGCCATTCAGTGGCCAGACAAGAAATAGGCCAAGGAAATGGCCAAAATGTGGCCAAAACTGGCCAATCTAGTTGTCTACCAATTGATTCAAGAAGGGCTCTTTTGTTGCATACCCAGCAAGTAATTGGTTCTATGTCAGCATATGAGAACCAAGTGATGATTGATGACTTAATGGCTTTGTTTGAGAAAGCCAACATCAAGCCCAGTCAATCAAGAAAGATTGGAGAGGAAGCACAAGGGAAAAAAGCACAACCTAAGTCCCAAATGGCTCCTCAACAGCATGAAAAAGTAAGTGAACCTGTATCATTTTATAGACCTCCCACACTCCAAGAGAGATATGAGGAGGGAATAAACATAAATCCAATGTTTGAGAGGGAACAACCCACATATCATACAAACCCAGTGTTTAATTACAATGTAAATAATATGGGAATGAGACCTAGGGGGCAACTAAGGCCACAAATGTATGATAATCTTGCATTTGAAGGGCCTGGTTATCAGGCTATGGCAGAATAGAGAAATAGGCCATTTAATCAAATAAGGCCACAAGATGCAAGAGATTTTACATGCCTCAACCATATTTTGAACCCTACATGATGCATCCAAGGCCTAGAGGGCCTGGTCCTCCTAATCCTTACTTCCAACCGGAGGTTGAAGGAGGAGGGTAGCAACAGCAATATTTAGAACCTCAAGTCAACAGACAACAAATAATGAACATCATACAGGAAATGTATGGTCCAGGCTTGAGAAGGCCAGATAGACCAATGTTTAGGAGTCCTTACCCTCCATGGATGGAAACAATTCCCATTCCAAGGAATTACAGAATTCCTGAGTTTACTTTGTTCACAGGGGAGGAAAGACAATCAACCATAGAACATGTGGGCAGATTCATACTCCAGTGTGGAGAACCTGGTTATGATGATAATTTAAAGTTAAAGCTCTTTCCTCATTCTTTGTCGAAAGTGGCATTTACTTGGTTTATTAACTTGCCAGAGAACTCTGTTCACACTTGGCAAGACATGGAAAATCAGTTTCATGCTCAGTTCTTTAGAACTGAACCTGAAGTGACAATGGTGGACTTGTCAAAATTTAAACAAAGACAAGGAGAAAGTGCAGAACAGTACATCGACAGGTTTAAAAAAGCAAAAAACCGCTGTCATGTATACATGCCTGAAATAGAAATAATAAGATTAGCCCAAAATGGTTTAGATTTTGAGCTTAGGAAAAAATTTGAAGGCATGATGTTTAGGGATTTATTTGAGTTGTCTTCAAGGGCAACTAGTTATGAGGCCATTCTCAGAGAAGAACAACATAGAAATGCAGCCTCATTAGGCACTTATTATCAAGAAGTCGAATTTGACATGGAAGTTGACATAGATGTTGCCCAAGTAATAGGTAAAAAACCTGTGGTTTGTGAGACATTAAGAAAGACAGACCAACCTATAAGCATGCCAGCAACACAACCAGCCAAAAAGAATGTGGCTATATCACATAGACAATATTCTTTTGATTTGTCTAAAGCAGATGCATTATTTGATGAGTTAACAAATAAGTTTTTAACTTTAACTCCAGGCCACAACATTCCTAAAGAAAGGACAGAGTTGGCAAGGAATATTGCAAATGGCATAATTCTTTCAGACATTCTACTAATAATTGTGTTACATTTCGCAATTGTGTGCAGGATTTAATTCAGAAAGGGATGTTGAAATATGCCGAAAAAGATAAAGGGTAATGGCAGTTGACAGTGATCCATTTCCTAGTATGGTGGAAATCAATATGGTGGCTACTGATCAGAAGAAAAAAGGGAAAAATCCTAGAGTTCTGTTGGTGGAGTTAGAAAAACTTCACAAGGAAAGGCTGGAGAAAATGGCAAAAGAAGCAAAAGGAAAAAGAGTTCAAAAGGAACCAAGTGAGAGTTTCATCTGTTTCAGATGTGGTTCTGAGAAAGAAAAAACTAAGGCCATTGTGATTAATGGGATTCAACAAATTGGAAAAGATGTTGGCCTGAGGTTTAATACTATGGGAAGTGGAGATTTACAAATTTTTGATAACGATTGTTTGTTCTATGATGGAACAGATCCTGGAATTTTTGGACCTGCAGAGAACTATGGTAAGGATGATGCTCCATTCTTATTCCAGGGAGCACCTGTTCATCCATGCTTGGTTGGAGCTAGTAATGTGAGGACTATGCTCAATCAACATAAGGGTTCTAAGCCTTATGGAAACCCAAAGGTTCTGACTAGGCCATATAATGGCCAGCAGCAATTTGGTGTATCACATAGTGGCCATCAACAACTTGGAAGGCCATATGGAGGGCATCAACAATTGGCAAGACCATCTGGAGGATATCAGCAGCAGCATCATGGCCCAAGAGTGAGGCCAGAAATGCAACTAGTCCAGCCAAGAATGGTGAAACCTCCAATACCATCCCATTTGGGATGGCAAGGAGTGTCACATCCAAAGTTTCCCATGAGTGGTTGGAAACCAATGGGAGAAACAAGAACTCAGAAAAGGAGAGAGCAAAGAAGGTTTCATGCTATGATGTCCACTGCTGCAGGGGACAAGCTATTTGGAAAACAAGATTTAGTGTGGACAAATGAAGGATTGGTTCCTGCTACTAAAGCAAAAGAAGTGAAAGGGTCAACTTCTGAGACCCATCCAGTGCAACCAGTTCAGATTTTGAAAAGGAAAATGGGACTAGAAGAGACAAAAGATAGACCTGTGGGTAAGCTTTCAGAGAAGGCTTTGTTAAGGCAAAAGCTGAAACAGTTAGAAAAGATTTGATGTCTGATGAAGAGGATAACAATAACAAAAAAGATGTGGTAATGAAAGATGATCAAGGTCAGGAGATGGTCATTGATAACAAGGATGTTAATGAAAGGGAAAGGGTTGAAGAAGATGAGGTGAAATCAAACAGTTCTGGTGGTGACTTTGGAGAAAAGTTGGCTGCCATTCATTTTGGTTCTCTACCCCCTTCCAAGGAGTGTAACATGATCATGGCCATCTCACAGAGGTTTCAGGCCAAACCAAACCAGCCAGATAACTTGGCAGGTGATGTTGAAGATTTGACAGAACCAGTTGTTTAGATAGCAGTAGTTGAGACACAGGCCAAGCCATTGAGATCAATCGAGGTCATTAAGTCTGTCGATGGAGAAAGTTGTACTTCAAAAACCAGAAGATAAGCTTATTAAGCATCTGAGGCCTCTGTATGTTAAAGCTTTTTTGGATGGGTACCAGTGGAAAAGGTGTTGGTAGACAATGGCTATTGTCAACATTCTCCCATCTAGGACACTGAAGCTATTGGTAAGTCTGTCGATGACTTACTTCCTACTGAGGTAAATATAAGTAATTTTTCTGGTGGATCATCTGAGGCTAGAGGAGTAGTAGCTTTACAGCTTCAAGTTGGTTCCAGATTAATGGGAACAACTTTCTTTGTAATAGACTCCACTTCTAATTACAATGTGCTCCTAGGTAGGGATTGGATTCACCTTAATGGGTGTGTACCTTCATCTCTACACCAAGCATTAATTTTTCTAACTGGTGGTGGTCAGAATAAAAAAGGAATGGAAATCTTCTGGGCTGATGCAAATCCTTTTGTTGCTGATGTCAACAACATAGAGGCTGTGCTGTATGATGAGGATTTGGGCCCAGTTGTGATTGATAAAGAAGAAGTCAAATCGCAAGGGAAAGGCTTAACAACTGAAGGGTTCAAGGCCTTCATTGAGGAAGGTTTTAAGCAGATAGGCCAGGAATTGGCCAAACCAAGCCTGATACAGAAGTAGAAGAGGCATGTGATAGAAGAAATTATTGAAGATGAGAAGTGATGCAAGTGCAAGTAACAGAAGAAGACAAGCTGGATGAGACAGCTGATGTAATTAGATCTACTTTTTCTAGACTTTTTAATTTCCTTTTAGAAAGTAAGTTTAGCCCTAAGTGTTTGCCTAATTGTTCTTGGGCAGAATGTGTAATCGACAGTAGCCCTCTGAGTTATAAAGAGGTGCAACTAGAACATCTGAAGGCAGCTCCTGCCAAACTTGATGATCTTAAGGCAAATGTGCAGGACCCTTTAGAGGAATATAACTTAGGAAGTAAGGCCTGTAAGAGGCCCATCTATGTAAATGCTAATCTATCTAATGAATGTAAGAGCAAACTAGTTAGTTTGCTTTCTGAGTATGTGGATTGCTTTGCATGGACTTATGAAGAAATGCCTGGATTAGATAGAACATTGGTGGAGCATAGACTCCCAATTAAAGGAAATTTTATTCCTCATAAACAACCCCCAAGAAGGATGACTAATGAAGTCACCTTATTGGTCAAGGAAGAGATCGAAAGGTTGCTCAATGCAGGTTTTATTAGAACAGCCAGGTATGTTGAATGGCTGTCTAATATTGTCCCTGTAATGAAGAAAAATGGTAAGTTAAGAGTGTGTATAGATTTTAGAAATTTGAATCTAGCAACTCCTAAAGATGAATATCCTATGCCAGTGGCTGATCTGTTAGTTGATTCAGCAGCCAAGAGCAAGGTTTTGTCCTTTATGGATGGACATGCTGGGTATAATCAGATCTTTATTAACCCAGAGGATACACATAAGACAGCATTTAGATGTCCTGGTGCCTTAGGGACATTTGAATGGGTAGTCATGCCTTTTGGATTAAAGAATGCAGGAGCAACTTATCAAAGGGCAATGAACTTCATTTTCCATGATTTGATTGGAAAATATTTAGAAGTTTATATAGATGATGTAGCCATCAAATCTAACAGTTTTGATGAGCATCTAGAACATTTGCAGTAGACATTTCAAAGAATGAGGACATACAAACTCAAAATGAACCCTTTACAATGTGCATTTGGGGTATCTGCTGGAAATTTCTTAGGCTTTTTAGTACATCACAAAGGAATAGAAGTGGATGCTAATAAAGCCAAAGCCATTTTGGGGGCAAGACCTTCAACCAACAAGAAAGAGTTGCAAAGTTTTCTCGGAAAAGTAAATTTTTTGAGGAGATTCATAGCTAATTTGGCCAAGAAAACTTTAGCATTATCAATGTCGTATATCATCATTCGTTGGACCCATTGTTTCCAGGCTGGATTAGGTCTTTGCCATGTGCGTAGAGGATTAGGGCTGGAATCCCAATGGTTCCATAACAGCTTTGCTTTGTTGAAGAGTAATGTTTCAGTGTCTGCAATAGGATAGTACTGGGTAAGCTCATCAGGAATGATTACATTGAAAGTAGGGCCCAGTTCTCCTTTTGCAGGGTTGCCATAGTGTGGGATAATGCACTGTTAAGATGTTTTGACGCAATAGCTGCTGAATATCGATTGGAAAGCGTTGTACAAGTGGTGACTCAGTTTTTCTTTCCTTTGACCTGACCTGTTTGGGCGCCATTAGAGAGTGTGCAGAAGGGTTTTTCGAAGTCAGAGGGTTTGAAAAAGCAACAGTAGAGAAGATAGATAATAGTGAAATGGTGATTTGAATTCTGGCATTCAAATAGCTTGTAGTTGTAATAACCCCGACCCGTAATTAGCTATTAATCAGTAACTAAGAATGCTAATGAGTGGATTAAAATAAATTGTGGGATTAATACGTAATTTGCATCATAATTGGCCCTCTTTCTGTTGCTTATTAAATATCTGTCCGGAAGTACCACTTTAAAATGAAAATTGAAAGCCTTATCGGTATCCAAACCCAGAATTGATTATACCATTGTGTTATTTGGAATTTTTAGAACCTTATGGCATATTTAATTAAAATGTGATTTGGTATGATTAAATTTGATTAATAAGCTAATTAAAGAGTTGGACTTATTTACCGTTTTGCCACCTAGTGGCCAAATCCATACAAACACATTTGAGCCTCTTTAGCTCATTTTGAGCTCATTTCATCAGCCTTTGAGTGAGTGGAAAAATCTGGAGAAACAATTTTAGAGAGAAGGGAGGGTAATTCTAGAGAGAGAGAAGGAAGAATTCAAAGAAGAATTGGAGATTTTGCTTTGTACTCACCAAGATTGTGCTAGAGAATAAGTGAGATTCAAGACGCTAGGTGAGAGTTCAACCCTAATCTGTAAATTTAAGTCTCTAACATGAAGATTTTGTGATTAAATATGTGCTTAAGCTTGGGTTTAAGAATTGGGTTGCAATTCATGCATGCATGCTCATGTAGGTGCTAAATCACCATGATAGTTAGGAGTTTTTACCATTTGTGTTGATTTTGGAGGTTGTAGGGTACATGCATGCATATTTCATCAAGTTTTGTAAGACTAATTCATGTTTTTGAAGTCTTGGAAGAGAATTTGGAAGAGAAATCCACATGATACATGAATATATGGAGTTTTGGCATGTTGGTTTTGGTTTTTAAGCATTAATGTTGTTATCAAGAGTTATTTGACTCATGCATGGGTAATTCATCATGTTTTAAAGTTTAAATCCATGTTTTGAAAAGGGTTTCTTGCATGTATGGAGTTTAAGGAGCTCAAATTTCAAGTTCCATGAGTGTTGAAGACAAGAGTTTTAAAGAATTCACATTGATGTCTTACTTCTTGAAATTCAAGTTGAAATTTGAGTTTTGACAAACCTTGGGCCATGATTTTACCAATTGATCTTTAAAACTTTCATATTCTACAAGTTTTCTGGGTTATATCAAGTTCTAGGGCCCAAGAGAGGTGTTTTGGAGGTTTTAATTCGAGTTTTGAAGTTGGAGGTGCAATCTGGAAATTTCAGATTTTGCAACCTCGCTCGAGCGAAGGGGTTCTCGCTCGAGCGACCACTCTGGAATCGTGCACCTCGCTCGAGTGACCAAAATTCCGCTCGAGCGTAAATTTCGAGCTCCCAGAAGTTTGCATCATTTACAGATCGCTCGAGCGAAGGAATGTGCACTCGAGCGACCAGTCACATTTTTGCATGCTCGCTCGAGCGAGGACTTAAAATTCTGAAATTTTGCCTAAGTGTTCCAAGGCATGTTTTGACAACCTCATTGCATCTTAGGTATTCCTAAGCCTTAATTAAGCTATAGTAATGAGGTTATGGACTAGAAACACACACTAAGAAAAGAATGTAACAAGATATTGAATGACAAGTGTGTGTGTGAGTTGAGCATTGAAATAAGTATGAACCACATTAAGAGAATGCAAGGGTGTGTGTGTTCTAAGCCATGTAACAAGAATGAACATGAACCAACGTGATGTAAGCTAAGCCCTAATGGCCATATGAATAATAATGATAAGATTCGTTGGTGTTATGTATTTTGTGATTGTAGGTCAACGTCGAGAAGTGATTGACCATCTACGGAACCACTGTGAGTAACGTTATCGTAAAGATACGTTCATATGAAATTATGTTCCAAATGTGATATATCAAGCTATGATTTCTGAAATGATATATGTTTCTGTGAACGAAGATCCATGTTTGAAATCTATTATGGCATCCATAGATAGTCCCAAGTCATGGGGGACGGCATGAAAATGCGGGTCCATGACAGTTACGAGACCTCGCTAGCCACTTCATTGTGGTGTTTGTTTAATCGGTGTCCGGACCGGTTACTCTAGTCGGAAGACGTTATGTGATATGTGATATGTTCTATGGATATGCCATTATTATGTTCTGATATGAGATGACTATGATTATGCTATGATCTGTTTTGTACGTATAAAATGTTCGGATTTCGTTCACTAACCCCTTTACCTTAATGTTATTCACTGGGCTTTAGCTCACTGTTTGTATATATATATTATAGGTGAGCATTCTGGAGTGCAAGCCCGAAGGTTTTGTGGGGGACTGTGTTTCTGTTGTCAGCCAGCCTTTGTGCCTCACGTGGAGGTTCCCGAAGTGTCTTGGGTTCAAGGGTTGATTAATTCTGTTTATGCATGGGACTTTATTTTAATCATGTTGTCTGTACGAAAAATACTGTAACGTGTGTGGTATAATATATGTATGGTTGACTTATGGCTATGTAAATAAAGTTTTAAAATTATTCTGTTTCATGTAAGTCAACACAGCTCATTGGACAATTATATTTTTGTATTTGCTTCCGCTAGCCCCTTATTATATGCTTATCTGTTCAGAGGCCTTCGGTAATCTAGGGATTACTGGCCGGTTACGATGCTAAACCTATAGGGGCGGGTTTGGGTCGTGACAGTAGTGGACCTTTTTAAGTTTAGGCTTTATTTGATAATTTGATCAGTTGGGCTTACTCAAAGTTCTGGGAAATTATGTTGGACTAATTTTAGCATTTGGCCTTATTACAAATTATAGATAAACAACCCAAATATTTAAATGTCCAACTTTATTTCTTTTAAATAATCATTCAAGGCAAAAACTCCTTTTTATCTTGAATGAGGGGGGCATTGTTGACACTAAAAATTGTATATTCTCCGTCGATTGTATGTAACAAATGCAAAGAATTGGTCTAGCGGATACTAGGTTTAAAGACCACGAGTTTCCACAAGTTTACAAGTGAAAAAAAAAAACGAGTGAATATGAAGCCTAGAATACAGAGCAAGTGACAGAAACGAAATAGTCAAAGAGACAGACGTAGCAGTTGCAGTTTTCCTGTCGATTCGTCTAGTAATGAAGTGGAATGTGGCCAAACATGGCCCAGGCGTCAAGCCATAAAGTTAGCATGCAAGGCATACAGGATATGTGTCGTGTTTCCTAGAAGGAGAAAAGCTACAATAGAGAAGCAGTTACTGGTAGTTCCAGAGATCATGGGCATTGAAGTGGAAGTAGTTGGCTATATGATGGGACATGTGACAACAGAGCAACAGTGGAGTTTGAAGACCAGCAATATAAAAGCTGGGAATTCGAAGTTAAATTAGCTTCAAACAAATTTATAACCCTTATAGCATTAGGAGTAACTTAACTTAGTTAGTTCTTACTTAGGAGTAGTCTATCTGTAGTTCAGTTTCTATAACTAAAAATTCTCTATCGATTGTCATGTATATTGAACTGGAAGTTTAATTTTACTGATTAAATTCCAAGTTTGTTTGTTCAACAATTGATTTTCAGTTTATTCCTTCCTGTTTCTTCGCATTACAACCTCCAAAGAAGTCCTTGAATTTGTCAAGGCATAGGACGTTCAGACCACAATTGCTTGATTTGTTGTTGTTTGTAAAAGTTTGGCTTCTCTGTTGAATCACCTCTGTCGATTTGGCCCAGACCAGATTTTTTGCTAACAATTACTATAATATAATACAAGGTTATGTGAAGACTCCTTATAGTGTTGACATAAATATGTCTTATATTTAGTGTTTTTTTTTAAAATTCTCCTATAATCTATACTATATATTAAGGAAAAAATGGTTTTTAATGAGAAGGGATGGGGCAGCTCCACAATCTCAACTCTTATTTCCTCTTTTTTCAATTTAAACCATTAAGAAAATTTTCATTCACTAACTTCCATTTAATCATATAAAAATAAAACTCTAATGTTGTGTTTGGTTGGGGGATTTGGGGAAGGATTTGGAAAGGGAAATGGAAAAGGTTGGTGAAATGTGAATAAAACATGTCTATATTTCACATAGTTTCACACATCTTTTCCCTTTCCCTTTCCAAATCCCTCCCTAAATCCTCAAACCAAACACAGCATAAATTAATCCGTGATTTATGATTTTAAAAGAAAAATATTCAAATACACATTTGTTTTGCTATTATATAGAAAACAATTCACCAAAATAAGAAACTAAAGATGTCAAATTTCAAATATTCAAAAATTGATTTCTTATGCACATATATTTCTATCTTTTTATACACATAATTTTTCTTTAGGATAAATTTTCAAATTTCTTATCCTCACCAAATATATAATATATATATATCTTACAAATAGCAAAAAACTTGTGTTACACACAAAATTTAAAATAATAAAATATTGTAGAAAAAATTATCTATATTTATATATATCAGTAACAAAAATTCTTACCATAGTTTCAAAATCCTATATCTAATTTCTTGATTTTTTAATTTTAAAAAATTTAAAAAATCTATTAGGTACTTATTCCATGCTTTATGGCTTTCAGAAAGAGAATATACTAATTTATTTTAAAATTCAATTACCAATATAACACTTTTATGGTAAATTCCATAATTTACCATTTTGATTTCCTGTTATTTCATGTTTATATATACTGTACATTATTATGTACCTATATATAGTAGTATAAATGCAATCATTTAAATAAAATAAAATTAAAAAAAAAAACTATAACACATTGTCAATTCAAAAACCAAAAACAATTATGCCTCCGTTTGAGAAGTGGGTTGACTTTTTAGCTTTTTGACTTTTTTGGCTATTTTAGCCTGGGGCTAAAAAGCTTGGTTTAGGAAGGGTTTTTTGGCTTTTTTGGCTTTTTGGTGAAGTGTCTTCTTGTTAAATTACCAAACTACCTTTTTGCCTTTTTTTTTTAATTTTTTATTTTAGGTTTGGATTTGGCATATTTTGCTAAATTTTTTTTTTTTTTTTTTAATTTTGGGTTTGGATTTGGCGTATTTTGCTTAAATTTTTTTTTTTTTTTCGGTTTGGATTTGGCATATTTTGGTTTTTTTTTTTTTTTTAATGTTGGGTTTCGATTTGGCATATTTTGCTTAAATTTTTTTTTTTTTTCGGTTTAGATTTGGCATTTTCTGGTTAAATTTTTTTTTTTTTTTTATGTTGGTTTTGATTTGGCGAATTTTGCTTAAATTTTTAATTTTTTTATTTTCGGTTGGATTTGGCGTATTTTGCTTAATTTTTTTTTTCCTTTTAATTTTTTATTTTGGGATTGGATTTTTTGTATTTTGCTTAATTTTTTTTTTCTGTTACTTTTTTTTATTTTGGATTTGGATTTGGCGTATTGTGCTTAAATTTTTCGAAATTTTTTTTAAAATTTATGTTTTTGTCTTTTTTTTGTTTTTTGTTTACATTAATTAGTTCTTGTTCTTTATTTTTATTGGTATACAAAATATTTTTTTCTCCATTGACAAATCAATAGGTAATTCAATTTTCTTCAAATCAATAGGTATTTCACAGATGGAGACATCATCTCCAGCATTGACTCACAAATGACAGAACCCATTTAGATCATGTGTTTCCCTTATTCATTGACAGACCATTTCATAACTCATCAATAGGTAATTGACAGATTTTTAAATGAAGTTCATCATAACAGTGATAAGTAATCAACAGAATTTTGTAACAGAAATTGTTATTCATTCACAGAATTGATGTCATCAGTCAGCAGTTGAATGCCATAAATGTGAACTTGTGATCTGAAATTGATAATTTGTAATGTGACTTCTAAGAAGAAAAAAAAATTGCAAAACAGACTATTTTGAACAGAACAGGTGCCAAGAACAGAACAGGTTGAATATGAAAATGACTGTTTTTTTACCATGGGTTGATTTACATGAAAATATAAGAATAGATACATATATCTGCCTTCAAACCGAACAGATTTATATATAAGAACAGATATATATCTGCCCCAAATGTGTGAAATGTAACCGTAATGAACCCAAACCGAACAAATTTTACAGATTTTTATATAAGAATAGATATATAAATAAAAACAGATATATATTAAATTTTATATATATATATATATATATCTGCCCCAAATGTGTTGTTACTAACCGTAATGAACCCAAACCGAACAGATTTTACAGATTTTCATAAATAAGAACAGATACATAAATAAGAACAGATATATATTTTATATATATATATATGTATATATACATATCTGCCCCAAATGTGTGAGCTGTAACCGTAACATTCTGTGATAACCGAATAGATTTTTAACATAAGAACAGATCCGAAATAATTTTTCACAGAGATATATATATATACTTATATATCTAGCTGCCCCAAATGTGTGTAATGTAAGCGTAATCAACCCAATCACGACCGTAAAGAAACAGATCGGTCATGAACCGATGCTGTTATGAACCCATACTATACAGATCGGAAGCAGGGAAACGAAATCAGATAGGCCATAAAGCATTACCTGCAGATCGGTTTGTGTTTGAGAGAGTTGGTTCTTGTTCGCCGACGCGGATGCGTACTCCGGTGCCGATCACCTCTGCGAAGGTCGTTCAGATGTCATCGTCGCCTCTGGTCTTTCCGAATCGCCTATTTCGCTTGTTCTTCTCAGCTTTCAGAAGGGGTGTGTGCGTTTTGGATAAGGCGTTGTCCCTCAGATTGAGAGGGTTCTCTTCAGGGCATTTTGGTAAATTTACACCAATAAGGGTTTCAAACATACCCGTGAAACCCATTTTGTCTGGACGTGGCTGATTCAGCCTAATTTGTCGGGACGTGGCTAAATTAGCCCAAGTTTTCCTTCCCAAACGGTGCCTATAGCAGCTATATTATTCACAGATTTCAATATCTTCTTCATTGCGATATGACATCAACATCTATTTCAATTATTTTATCAATTTTTCTGGTGTAGATTTTGAATATATTTGTTTTAATTGCGGAGGTTAACCCATGACATATTATAATATTTTTATGATTGTAGTATTTTCGAGTTTTAGTTTATATTTATACTAGTAGGTGGCCCATGCGATACACAAGAATTTATTTTTAAAATAAAAAATTAATTTTGAATCTTAATATTTTATGTTTAGAAAATTTTAACAATTAAAAGCAAATACATTCTAATGGTTAATGAATGTTTTTGTCATTGTGTGCGTGATCTTATATGAAAGTCTCATAAAAATACTTTCTTTCAAAGTAAAAAAAAAATACACAAATCATCATTTGTATTAATCATATTTATCAAAAATCATGAATTCCACTTGTATCAAAATAATTTTTTTTTTTTTTTGAAACAAAAAGAACGAAAAATTCTATAATATACAAATTATGACTTGGTTATAACTCATGGTATATTATTTTGGTTATTTATCGAAAAGCTCTTTGCTAATTTCTTATATTTTTGGTTATATCTAAAGTGGTGCATCAAGTCTTTAATTATACTTCAAGTGATATTTGATTATGATCTATTATAATACTTTTATATGACAACATTTAAGTATTTTATTACACGAAAAAAGTGTTTAAGGTGGGTTGACTCAAAAATAAGATTTATTTTTATATTAGTAAGATCATAAGAGTTATTCACATTGATACATAAACTATTACACATTCAAATTATAAACAGTGTCATCAAATGAAATCAAGTACAAAATCTCTGTAACCTTAATAATTTTAGTTCTCAAGGGGTTCTGATTAATTATGTGACACATCATAATAATCGCAAATTTTTTATTCCAGCCAAATTATTTTTACATATCTTTTCTGACAAAGCTCATAAAAGTGCATTATCAGTAATGCTATAAATTCAAAATTTTTATTTAAAATTATTCAAGAAACATCAATAGGTGCCTTAATTTCGATGAATCATCATTATTCTATAAATTAATACTCCACACTATTTATCATTTGGCATTTGTCAATTTATCTTTTAAAAACTAACAAAAAAGTATTCAGTTGATTATTTTAATCAATCAGTATCAAATTGAATGCTACATGTGTGTGTAAATCATTTCTAAAAATATGATGTTTAACATAAAATCACAATAGAGTTAATTTTAATTAATGTAATGATATTTTATATTATGATATGTGGTACAAAAAAATAATTTTAATTTTAATTTTAATTTAAAATAAAATTTAAATTTAAATTATTTATTTTAATAATCTTCACCTTATCATTCTATAAAAGTGTTTCTAAATACTTATATATAATAAATTTAGTTAAATTATTTGTTGATTTTGATAATTTTAGTTCTATAGTGCTATAAAAATGTAATTATCATATAATGATTTTTATATGATATATATTAAATTATAAAATATAAAATAAAACTAGAAAGTGAATTAGTAATATAAAACTAAAAGTGATTCTAATTATTTATTTTTATTTTTATATTAATTTAGATAATAAAAATATGTAAAAATAGAACCACACAAAATTTATTTAAAAGATTAAATATAAATATGTGTGCGATTGGATTAAGAAGAAAATATATAAATTAATTAGGTAGAGTATTGATTTTTTCTTTAATATTCTTTTTTAATTATTCATACATATTGTATATTGGTATATAAAATTTAAATTAAATTATATATATAATAATAATTAAATTATAATTATATTATATAGAAAATAAGTATTTCTCAAGTAGAATCCATTTGAAATTGAGTTTGTGTATAATTTTATATGTAAATGAAAAATGAATACTGATGTGGGTTTTTTTTAAAAAAGAAAGCATTTAGAATGTGCCACCTAAATAAAGAAAAAAACACTACTTTTAATTATATATATATATATATATGATGTTTATTTTTTTGTTAGATATATAGCCGTCAAAAAAAGTTGATGATACAATCATGATAATAGGGATATTTGGTCAAAACTATCTCATAATAAAATTTTAATGCATTAAGGACAAACACAAAATATTAAACTTTAATATAATACATACCACTATTACTAGAATATTAAACTCTAATATAATATAACTTTTAATCTAAATGTCGCTTTTTAATAAAATTAGTATTTTTAGAACCCTCTCATCAAAATCTATCATATAAGATTCATGCTAACTATAAAATTCTTTTTTAAAAAAATATTACTGTCGAAATTGATGTAAACAGTAACATGTTATTCTATCTGACAGTAACATATTACTCTATCTCACAGTAACATGTTACTTTGGCAATATTGTTCAAGAAAAAAAAGATATTTTATTTTATCCTTACTTAATTATGCATATCCTTCTTAGGAGTTTATAAAGTAAAATAAATTAGACTATCATTTTCATCAAATAAGGGTCCGATGGAGGGATTTTAGCTAAATTTCTCTTGATAAATTTAACCACCCCCCTCAAAATGCATGTTTTAATTGTAATTTCTCCAATTTTGATTTTAAGTGGTTTGTTTTGATTATTTTCTAACTTCACCGCTTTAAGTAAAACTTACGATGATGGTTACTCAGATTGACAACATGTGAGTTTTGTTTGTTTGTTCGTTTGTATTTTTTTTTTTTTTTTTTTTGGTTATTTAACATTTGTGTTTGTGTGAATGAAGTTCTGAAATTTTCCATGGAAGTCCTTGAAGAGCTACAAATCATTTGAAATTTCCATGAAAGTCATTTAAATCATCATTTATGCATGTGAGATCATGTTTTTGCTTAAGTCCGTATTACTTAGTATATTATTTATCATATTATTATGAATTATGAATATCTAACCATATTACTTTCTAGTTTTAGCAATACCCATTATTTCAATAATTTTTTTATAATTGCCTCTTTTTTTTGCTTTTTTCTTCTTTTTTTTTTTCACCCCTTTTAAAATTGCTTGCAATCTTTGAACATTTTTCTTGCAAATGGTTTGACGTATGTATTGATTATTTAGTCATCACACATATGAGTAATATTATAGATGACCATTATGATTTTTGTTTATTTTATTTTATTTTATTTTTTATTTTTTTGTGGCACAAACAAACTTGATACTCATATCATTCACTCTTAATTTTTTCAAATCTTTAACTAATATGAAGTGCTCACAAATGTATGTATTGATGTTTGATTTAGTATGTATATATATACTTTGTTTTCATTAATAAAGTTAATTTTTTCCATTTGCAAAAAAAAAAAAAAAAAAAAAAAGCTCATAATTTCTTTAAATCTCTAACTAAAATAAAGGGCTCACAAATGATATGTAACCTCACAAAATTATAAAGACAAATCGAATGACTTACTCAATCTAAATATTGTAAATTTGTTTTTATATATATAATCTTAATAAGATAGTGTTTGGAAAATATAATCAATATATGTTAATGTTTTTTGAATTATTTAATTTAGAACAAATATAATTTGTAAATTGATTTTTAAGATTTTATTGATTCAAGCCATGAAGTAAGGTTAACTTCATATTCTTAGTCAAACTCAATAATTTTCTTAATGAATTTTCTTCACGTTTTCTCATACAATTAAAAAATTCATTCTCAACACAATAACTTTTCTTATCTCTTAAAATAGTCAAAAAAATCATTTAAAATATTAATTTCAAACAACCACTTAGTTAAAAATAGTTAATTTACTTATCTATTTTTTTAAAATTATTTTCAAATTAAAAAAATAAATTTATCCATCATTATTTAATCCCGTGCATAGCACGGGTTATATACGCTAGTTGGTGTTTATGTAAAAATTATATTAGGAGGCGAATGTGACTCAAAATTAAAAAATAAAAAATAAAAATAAAAATAAAATAAATCAGACTCTTGCTACTTGAACAACACATACTAGTGTATTCCTCTTTGTCATTATTATTATATTATTATTTTGTTTTGAGTTGCACACATGTCGCGTGTGCATACTACTAATTTGATTAAATGGATTCACCATAAAAAAATGGAAAAAAAGAAAAATTTTACATTTTACTATTTATTATAAAATTATGGTAAACTGATCAAATCTATGGTAAACTAATCATTATTTGAAACTGAATTGGGCCGTTAAAATATATAAATAACATGATGTAACTCAATGTGCACATTTCACCTAAAAGCAAAACACTTATAAAGATAAATTTATTTTCAAAAAAGTAATATCATGTGTGAGCAGATAAAATAAAAAGCAATTGGCAAACAAGGCAAATGGCCCCATCCATCATCATAAGCCCAGACCCTATCGGGTCCATTGATTTGCCGAGAACTGAACGCCGAAACAATATGTTTGCCGGCCAAACGACATGCCGAATAAGAGATACCAGCAGGATCCTCTGGCACCTTTGCCGAGAACTAAAGTGGGCCCAAGTTGTCCATTTCTAAATGGTGTTAGTAAGAAATTAGGCCCTAATATTTAAAATAATGATGACAAACAGGTGTAGTAGGAAATTAGGCCCTAACATTTAAAGTAATGATGACAAACAGATCAAGTTACGTAAGAAATATCTACCCAAATGGTTATATAAAGAAGAGAGTTGAAGAAGAAAGGTATGCACTATCAACCCAAAAAACTATCTCTGAAAAATATCATACTCAATCCTTCCCATACCCAATCTGATTTAACTGTCGAAGTGCTAATTCTGACACCCCTAACCGAAATGTTTCCTGCTTTTAGGTTTCAGAGTGAGGATTAAGCAAAGGTCTCTCTTCCTCGAAAGAATATTGAAGAACCACGCCTCATATATCACATCATTTTTGTGGAATCCTTTCATAAGAACTTTATTTTATGGACAGAATTTTCCATGTTTAAAAAGTGAAGAGGTAGCAAGCTCTGATGCAAACCAATACATTGGAAATCAAGAAGCCATTTTACATCAGATGAAGCAACTTGTGGACAATCCTATAAGAAACATAAGCATCAATGCAAGCATGCTCAATCAACTGCTCATCAAGAGTCTTCGATTCCCAATCACACTTGTATAGCTTCTTCATCTCCGCACTCCAAGCCCAGACACTTCACATGCAAGAGCTCTCAGACTAGGCTTTCCATGAAAGCTAATTGGGAACCATATCTTTGCCAATGCACGTATATCAACCTTTTTGCTGCAAAGGAGCTCATATTCATTCCACAGCTTCGCTGTTTTGTCATGAAACTCAATGCCGACGAAAGTGATATTAGGGTTTGCAAGGAAAGTCTTGATAGATTGGGGAAGATGGTCCATGTAGAGTAATTGGAGTATGAGACAGTGTGTGCCAAGACTTGCTGTAAAGCAGCAGTTTTGCTACTCATTGATCTTATGGGGTGAGGCTTAAATTTGCGGTCTAAGCCTATTATATTGTTTTGTCCACTGTGGGTGTACTCGATACTGTGCACCCATTTATCTGCCAAGGAAGCCTTGTTAGTGACTGCTTTTTCTATGATTTTTCCTGAAAAGGAGACCAAATGTTTGTTCGCTCTGTGCAACTTTCTCTAAGACAGTGTTTGATTCACGGGAATATAGAAATACAAGAAAGATAACTGAAAAAATAATATATGAGGACTGTTGCTGGATGTGTCAAACCGAACCATCAGTGTTCAATACAATCCATACTCTACCCATATGGTGTATGTTTATGGAAGCCGACGTTGGTGCATTCAGCAGACCTGCAAGACGTCCAGGTCTTCTGGCTCTATGTTTTCCGATAGAATCTTTCGTTCAGGTTTTTATTTAAGAAGCATGTCACCCGCCAGTCCTGCACATCTCCGATGCATTGAACCGATTTTATTGCTTTCCTTCTCTTGGAGAACAAAAAAAAAAAAAGATTTTACTGAATGAGTGAAAGAAAAAAATTGGCAAACTTTACTACACATGAAAATCTTTTCTGTGCAAATCTAATACATAAAAGACTTGCACTATACACAATAAAAGATTTGCACCAAACTTGCAGCCCGTGGGGAAAAAACAAAATTTAAATAAATAAATAAATAAATAATTTCATTGTGCCACTCTTCGAAATTTCTCTTATTTATAATTAAGTCAACTAATGCTGTGTTTGGTTGGGAGATTTGGAAAGAGATTTGGAAAGGGAAAGGAAAAAGGTGTGAAACTATGTGAAATATATGCATGTTTTTTTCACATTTCACATACCTTTTCCATTTCCTTCCAAATCCCTCCCCAAATTCTCCAATCAAACACAGCATAAGTGAAAATATACTTCAAAAGTGTTTGGTGCAACTTTAATCTGCTTATAGTTTTTTCTTTTTTCTTTTTCTTTTTTATTTTTTGAAAATCTATAACGTAGTCTATGAGACAAAAATAAATTAAATAAATCATAAAAAGTTACTCTGACAACTAGGAAGGAATATTTCAAATTTATTTTCTAATAATCAACTTTTTGCTTAAAAAAAACTGTAGCAAACATAGTTCATAATCCAAAATAAACGTACATCCAAAATCAATCAATAATCCAATAGTTAACACATGGCCAGTTATTATGTCACCACATACCATGTTCACTGAAATTTGCAGAAATTCGTTCATAATCCAATACATATCAATACCAACACCATCATTAAAAAATAAAAAGAAAAAACACAAACAAAATTGGACACCATGGCATCTGTATGTTGTGCTGTTACACGGCATTACAAACACCAAAAAAAATTATCAAAAAATGTTTTTTTGGTTTTCAAAATCAATAATAAGATATGGACCTTTCTCAGTGTCCCCCATATTAAACCAGTTTAGCTGTGCAACCACAATAAGGACATGACAGAAATTGCAGCGCTTTTATTTCTAACCCAAGTAAGCTTAACCAGAAATTCTACATCATGTAAACCCACTTTTTAAGTAACCATTATCAGAACTACTGGCCTTGGCAGATTAAGCCAAAAGAAAAAACACTACACTCTAGAATTTAATTTTTAACAATGTTCCCTTCTCAGGTCCGGAAACATGATTGACATAGTCACCTACTTTTTGAGCTCCCACGTTCATCACTTCTTACCCGAACAACCAGAGATCCTGAAAATTTTTGGAGTGAAATTTTAAGCCAATGCAGTTTAAGCACAAGCAAAGCAAATATACATCTCTAAAAAGACGACAACAACAAAATTCACACCCAACCAACAAAACCCTATAAAATCCTACATCCTTATGCGCGTTAAAAAATTGTGCATGCGACATTCTAGGATAGTCCAGTGCTATCAAAAATTATACCCCAGCCTTGCCCTATGTCTAATAAAATTCAAACTTTACGCAACAATTGAGGCTTTCAAGCATTAAGCTTAACAAACCAAAAGAACAATGGCAAGATTCAGATTCTTAGCTTGATTGAAGAGTAAGACAACTCACCAAACTTACTCGAATGTACCAATTTAGTATCGAGTATATGCTTTCCCACAATCCTCACGCCTCTGACGCTGGAAGTCTCCGTAAGGGTCGTGGGGCCTTGAAGAAGGATAATTATCCATAGGGTTTGGGTACCTCCCCCTTGATTCCATTGGTACACTAGCTTCAGCATAGTGAGGATTGCCATTAGAGTCATCATACTCAGAATAACTGGGTTGTTTATAACCACCAAACCCTGAAGTAGAGATTTGCTGACGTGCTTGTTGTTGCCTCCTTTGGGCATTGAGTTGAAGAAACTCTTCCCATTGCTTTGCATGTGTTCCACTTATGGTCGCAAGTTTCTTCATGTAATCCTCCCTCATCTCCCTGACAGCCTTAAATTCATAAAATCCCAAAGTCAGCTAAACAGACAGGTAAGAAATTTTCCTAACAAAACAAACCAACAAGTACACAAGGCAAAAGTATTTTTCTTGTAAACAATAAAGAAAATTAAACTAGTGGCATGTGGTGGCAACCCAAATCAAGATTACTATATAACAATTTTGAGGGTAATAGAAAACCAAATTATCTAAAACAACCAAGTTGAGAGAAAGAGACACTAAACCTTGAATTCTTCTAAACATCTAACATGCTTTGTGCTTGTCATAATGTACTCTAGTCTCTGATATCCTCAAATAAAACATTAATCATTCAAAACAACTAATAACAAGATTGAAAGATAGATATACACACCTCACGATGCTGGTAATTCTCTTCATCTTCTTCCTTATCACGAATTCTTCCAAGTTCCATTGCCTCCCTCTTATAATCCAACTCTAATTCTTCTAACGTCCATGAGACGGCAGGGTGCTCAAAATCACGGCCAGATTGCATGTCAGATCCTCTCCTTTCAGTATCCCATCGATCAGACCTGTGGGCCCCCATGCTTTGACTATGACCGTCATATGAATTATATGAGTTGGCTGTATAAGGGTGGCGTGGCGGAGATTTTGAATGGCTTGAACGACCTCTAGCTCCGTTATTACCATAAGCTTCACCAAAGGAAGAGTGTGTTAAGCACTTTGATTCGAGATGTGTAATATAGATGGCAGCTTTTAACTACACAATCTATCTTAAATTCTCATAATGAAACCCATCTGAAGCAAACAAGTCTGGAATCTGGATATGCTTTTAGTAAATAATTTCTTTTTGAAGGAAATCCGATCAATTCAGACCCACCCATGAAAGTAACTTCAGAATCGAACACATAATGCTTGAACATAAGAACTTACCTCTCGCTGCAAACAAAATCACAAGCAAGAAACAACATTATTAAAAATTCACAAAGAAATAAAATCAATAAAATTGAAGCATGGGTCGAATGTTTTATGGCCTAACAAGCCACGATCATGGGATTACCAGCTTCCTATTGACGCCGTAAATGTATCCTATCCTGTCCCTACCTTGTGGGGAACCCTTGCCACTTTTTGCAGATCCTCACGAACACGGTCTTCCACAACCTTATCTTGTCTGCTAAACCTCGGTTGGAACTGGGATGGATTGCGTAGGCTGGGAAGAGACCTCTGGGAATCAGAGCGTCCAAACCGTGAGCTAACAGGGCTTCTCCGCTCAGGTGATCTAGATCTGCTCATGTGAGAACTAGAGGAACCCTTTTTTTCACCCTCTTCTTTAACTTTGTGCACAGCATCCACACCTTTTGCCAAAATCAACCTATCCTTGCCACTGACAATGATAAATTTCTCATCTACTTTTATTTTGCAGCCAACATCCTTCTCAATCTTTTGAATCACTTTCTCTGTGAAAAGTGCTTTAACATGTTTCTCTCTCGCGGGAATTCTTTCAAAGAAATCCTGAGACTTGCGATTTGCTCCAAGAGTTGACGGACATCCCTGCACATATACTAAACAGCGTATCATAATCTTAAATATCTACAAATATCCTATGGAAACTTTGGATAAAAATAAAAGATAAGAAGAGACAAACTACAAAAAAGCAGCAAACATTTTAGAAGGGTATGTATATCTACCCAAGTTGTGAAAAATGGCATGACTGATAAAAGTGAGATGATTGAGACAAGTTCAAAAACCGAAAAAAAAATCTAATGAGGAAGCATAAAGATGCTGTTTGGCATCCCTACATCAGATTCCAGAATAACTCAACTGCTATGTTGTGCAAGAAATTGGATATAATCTGAGAAGAATACAAAACCCCACCAAATGGGGATAACCCAATTGGCAAGATGAAAATGTCAATTGACTTCTGTGATTCAGATCCCTATGCTATGGCCAGACCAGTAACCACCTCCAAAAGAAAGAAAGAAATATTTAATAAATAAATAAATAAATAAAAAGGAGAGGAAGAAGTTAATGTAGGCCAAAAATCACCAGAAAACACAA
>JAPPVO010005338.1:0-31082 GCA_030407325.1 Camellia japonica | reverse complement strand
GATACAATTAAGCTAACCCTAAAAACCAGAGCTCTCCTCTGAAATTTTGTAACCCTAAAAGAGGGAGAGGAGCCTCCTCTTATAGAGCTCAATCTTGTAAGCTTACAAGACAAGCTAGCTAAGAGGGAGATCCCTCCATACACTGTATGGAGGGGAGCCAAGTGCATGCCAGCTGCATGAAAATATCTGTAAAAGAAGATGCATAGTAGCCGGTCGGCAAAAAATGCAATTGACCAAAAAAAGATAGCCGGCCGGCTATCTACAGTGCCGGCCTGCCAAATATTTGGCCAGTGGCAACAAAACACAGCCGGTGGCCTCAAGCCATGGCCGGTGATGGGTGGGGATGGTCAACAAGCCCTACCCTGCCCCTCAAAGGCAAAACACAAGTGTTTGGTGCAAAACCAAACACAAAATAGTCTAGTCGAGAGATCCTGAGGCAAGGCGCGTAGCCGAGACCTCCGGGAACTCAAGACGAACACAAACATGGATGATCACCGAGTGTTCAAACGGTGACGTCCAAGTCTTGAGGACGGTCAAAAATGGGGTGTCTACAGTTGCCCCTCTTTGACAGAACTCGAAAGTCATAACAATGACGAGAGTGATTGTCAAAGCCCAGAGACGACCCATTTTTGACAAGGCCGAAGACTTAGACAAGGCATACAAGCTGCAGATAAAGATATGCGCCCAAGGGCAAAATGCAAGACAAATGCAAGAAGCTGAACATAACTTATGATCATGCAAAGAAAGCTGTCACGAAGCATAACATGCGACAGTTCTAAGCTAGCATACACCAAACTACACTACAATGTAGAAAGGATGTAAGAGAATTATGCAATTCTCGATACGTCTCACTCGGAGAATACAATACCTGCCCGGTTCATCTGGTTGCACCAGCCTCAAATGAACCGTACATACAATATCGTGCCTGAAAGAGAAAGAAAACTTAACAGGTGCAATATTGTTAGCAACATGCATAACATGCAAAATGAATGCAGAATGATATGCAATATATACAAAACTATGTATAATAATGCAAATGAAAATGCAATGCAATTGAAACAATGCAAACGATATGCAATGCAATTGAATCATGATCCAATCATAAGTGGTTCAAAACCACACAAATGTCAAATAGATTGATGGAAGTAACAAGTCCGTTTACGATAGAAAAGGTGCCGCAACCCTCAAAGCGCGTACACATGCAGAACTATGAGTGATGTAGACGGACACAAGAACAAGTATTGGGTGGAATGACATGAGTGGGAAAACAACCCGCTAACGAAAGAACAATGATCCTAATGCTGGATGCAAAAATTACACTACAATGTAATATATACAATAGATATGGCATGCAGCTAAAACAAATCTTGCATAGGAAGGGCTTGGACACAAACAAGCCATGTTTAACACAGAAAAGGTGCCGCCACCCTCAAACCAAGTTCAACAAGGAATAGGCGCGTACACATGCAGAACTGTGCTTTAACGTGAAAAGTATGGACACATACCAAACCAAGCTCAACATGGAAAGGCGCAAGCCATAGATGGAGGGGGTGATGCAGTGAATGCATGCAAGCTACAATGCGATATGCACTGGAATGGAATAGATCGATGGATAAGGCACGCAGGCCAAACCAAATCTTGCCTAGGAAAGGCATGTACACAAATGAACCGCGTTTAACACAGAAAAGGTGCCGCCACCCTCAAACCAAGTTCAACAAGGAATAGGCGCGTACACATGTAGAACTGTGCTTCGACGTGAAAAGTATGAGCACATACCAAACCAAGCTCAACAAGGAGAGGTGCGAGCCATAGATGGAGGTGATGCAATGGGTGCATGCAAGCTACAATGCAATATTTACAAGATGCACTGGGATGGATGTTTACAGTGGAAATGCATGACATATGCACTATATTACAATGAAATGCATGACATATGCAGTATTTACAATGAATGCATGACATATGCATGTGTGTGTTTTTTTTTTGTTTTTGGCTTAGATGCATGACATATGCAGTATTTAAAATGATGCATGACATATGCAATATACAATGGAATGATGCATGACATATGCAATATACAATGGAATGATGCATGACATATGCATTATTTAAAATGATGCATGACATATGCAGTATTTTTTTTTGTTTTTTGCTTTTGAAATGCATGCTGCACGGAGTGCACGACAACGCAAGTCGCTTGAAATGCATGAGCTTTGTTATTTTGAATGCATGATTATGCATGATTTTGACAACGCGCGACTTTTGAGATGCATGACAATGCATGTACTTGAAATGCGCGGCAACGCGCGGCTTTTGAAATGCATGACAATGCAAATGAACTGTGTACACCAATGCACCAAAGGTCTTGCACCTTCCAAGGATTTAAGGTCTCCTAGACCGTCGAGTGCACAGGACGGTGTGATGCGCAAAATAGCGCGATTGAATGCATGCAAAATGCAATGAGATGCGCAAAATAGCGCGATTGAATGCATGCAAAATGCAATAAGATGCACAAAATAGCGCAATGCGCAAAATAGCGCGATTGAGATGTGATGCACAAAACAGTGCGATGCGCAAAATAGCGCGATTGAATGCATGCAAAATGCAATGAGATGCGCAAAATAGCGCGATGAAATGTGTATGACACTTACAAGATGTGTGCGTAACAATGCGAACGACATAACGCATAACCAGCGTGCGTTCACGACAAAGCGTTGTAATGCAATGCATGTGGGGCAACTTTCGAATAAAAGGATACCAAAAGGATACACCTTGCACATATTCGAGTGCCACGCACAGAAGACACGGTCGAGGTCAAAACGGAGACCGATTAAGCTTCGGGAATGCCATTTCTTGCACTGTATTGAGCAATGAAGGCCCCAAACTATACAGATCTGGCCCAAACAAGGTTGTAGGAGGCTCACCGGCCATCAGGGGAGGCCACCGGCTGTCCATCGGCTATCAAAACACATCACCGGCCAAATTTGGCCGACCGGCAAACAATGTGGCCGACCGGCCAAAAATTGCTGAGTCGGGACAGTTTGGTCTTTTCACCCCGGGTCTTTTAAAATAGGGTTTCAAACCCTATTTTTCTCATTTCCCTCTAGCCCTCTCTCTCTAGGGCACTTTTCTTCCTTCATTCCTTGTTTTTCTCGTGTTTTCGCGCCCGTTTCGTCGTTGGATTCGCGAAGTTCTTCGCGTTTCGAACACTTTCATCCAACGAAACTTCGTTTCGGTGCACTTTTTTTGATTTCCGCCTCTTGGGGTTTGTTTCCCCGAGCTTTCTTGATTTTCGTGCTTTTTCCACACTTCGGCTTTTCCGTTTTCCGCCCTCTCGGGTTGACTTTTCGTTACCTTTCGCATTCTCATCCGATTTCCACTTTCCCGGCCATTTTTTCATCACCTTTGACATGGCGGACGATATTCCACGGGGCGGGACTCCCCCGGATCATGAGATGGATCCTGGGGCCGAGCTTCTTCCCTTGAGTGTCCGCCCGTTCGACCCGGCGACCTACCGGCCGGCGATCCACGTCTTGCCTCCCGACGGACTCCGTCAGTTCAGGAGTTTTGACCGGAGCGTGCCACAGGATCTGCTTCTGCGCGAGCCGGCATCTCATCTATCCTTCGGCGCTTCTGAGGTACAGTCTTCCCTCTTTATTACTTTCCGCAATGTAGAACATTTAACTGCCATAGTTGATTTCATTCTTTAACTGCTTAACCCGGATACACCGATACACTGCATGCTGTAGTTGACTGTGAACATACTTGCAATCTGATATCTGTTTGAATCGAACACGTGCACACACACTGCACTTGCCCTGAACCACTCAAACACACTGACACATCATACACTGTAGTTCACTGTAAACACATCGACACCTGATATCTGTTTGAACTTGAAAACGTGCACACGCTATATCTGTACTGAATCACTCAAACACGCTGATACATCGCATGTTGTAGTTTACTGTAAGCACACCGGCGATGTTGTTTGAACTTGAAAACGTGCACACATGCTATATTTGCATCGATTTTGACTGTTCTTCAAAACTGTACATTTTATATTGCTTCGCAACTGTTTGCTTTTGAACAGGGAGATTCCCATACCGTCCGTGGGTATGGGAATGTTGCCGCCAGGGATTGGTACATGGAGTTGCCGGAGGCAGTTCGCCACATGGACCAGGCAGGCTTCGGCGCCTTCTGCAGAGGACTCTCGCGCCTCACTACGTGCAGACCTCTCCTTGCCGCTCTGGTGGAGAGGTGGTGGGACACCACTGACTCATTCCACCTTTCCGCTGCTGGGGAGATGACGATGACTCCCGTCGACTTCTCGATGCTCACAGGTATCGGGGTAGGGGGTGATCCGATCCCCTTTGACACCGACATGGATGAGTGGGAGGCCGCTCAGATATATCTGCTTGGCGAGATGCCGCCTCTCGCCCGTCCAGGCTTCGTCCGGTATTCATGGTTCGAGGTCCAGTTCAGGGTCCAGCCAGCTTTGGCCGAGGAGGCTCCGATGACCCAGGAGGAGGTGGAGCAGTACGCCCGCGGCTTTATGTTTCTACTGGGGACGACTATTTTCGCCGACCGGGCGAATACCGTGCCCCTCTGTTTGCTCAGCGCCTTAGTGGATGTCACACAGATCCTGCGCTATGACTGGGGTGGCGCCGCTCTGGCTACACTCTACGGATACATGAGCTCAGCTTCCCGTGGCAGCGGACAGTTGCTCGGGGGTTATTGGCGCGCTTGGGAGGTACATTTTCCTTCTCTGCTTTACATTTCTGCTTTACATTTTCTGTACTCCGTACTGTACTCTGTACACTGCACACACTGTAGTCTGCTTTACACTGACTGTATATTGCACACGGTACACATATACTCTGCTTTACACTGACTGTACACTGCTCACACTGTACACACTGCACAATACACTGCGCAACACACGGCTCTGCTATTCTGCTTTATTCTGTACTCTGCTTTACCTGATAAGCATACTGATATATATATATTTTTATTCTGCAGTTGTGGGTGTACGCCTACTTTCCCAGGCTTGCCCCAGTGCCTGACGTAGAGACTCCTCTTGTCGTCCCATTCTCCCGCCTTCGACGTGAGGTGTGTGCGGAGGCCCCGGGAGACGTTCATCTTCTTCCGTCGCTACTTTGACACCATCACCGCCGCGGAGGTACGTTCGGTCTTTAGAGTTTGTTTAAGCTTCGCTTTGTACTATTTTTTTTCAATAACAGTAGATAACAAAATTGCATTTCATTTTCAGATCACCTGGCAGCCTTGGGCTCCACTGCCGGCTGAGATTTGGGAGCGATTTGCGGGTGCTGTGGAGACCGCCCGGTTTAGGATTCTCTTGGAGGGCCCGGTCTGCCGGGCTTGGTACCTAGGCGAGCGCTTCCTGCGCCAGACGCTGGGTTTACCGGAGCAGATAGTTCCAGCTCCAGCCCCCTGAGCACATGAGGGACACCGAGAGATACACTCTCGAGCAGATGGCTGAGTACACAGTCGGCTGGGATGCGATACGTCACAGAGGCATAGGCGACTACACAGAGTTCATCCGGACCTTCCTTATGCGGCCTTTGAGCAGCGGCCGCCGAGCTGAGAGAGAGAGATCTGCGGTGCCGACAGCCAGGGCAGGCGCAGGGGCAGGGACATCGAGGAGGGCTCGGGTCCGTGGCGGGAGTGGAGCCCGGAGAGGGCGGGGGGCTAGTTGGCCAGCACTGCCCGCGACGATGACGTGCAGAGGGCAGGGCGGGGCGACTTACCAGATCCCCTTTGCTCCTCCCCCGGCTGATCACGAGTTGGTTGGTTTCTACGACTTGCCTCCGGTATGTATTACTGCATTTTGTACAGTCGTTTCATTTCATTTTGTCTGATATTCCGCAGAATACTGATGCTTCTAATCATTTTTGCAGGCTTCCTCTGAGTACACCTGGCAGTCACTGGATGGGGATGCTACAGCGGACTTTCGACCTCCTGGCCCTTTACGGTATCCCGGTATGTTCTCCTGACCACGGTCCCGAATGTAAGCTGTTTCACGCATCTGATGCACAACACAACACTCGATACACAGCCCTCACAGCATCTGGTACACTGTACTCATACACTGCATTCTGTACTGACACACGCTCACGGCATTCATATTCTGTACTCATACACTGCATTCTGTACCGATATACTATTCACAGTATTCACACACTGTACTCTGCATTCTGTATCGATATTCTGTCTTGCGTAGCATATTGATGTGTCTGCAATTTTATGCTTTTCAGCCTCCCTTCCAGATTCCCACTGTAGGAGGTGCTCCAGCTGGACCTTCCATTCTTGTTCGAGGGAGAGATGAAGAGGGCCAAGTATACCCCCGCACCAAGGCGGGGCGCACTCACGTTGGGAGTAGCTCTCGGGCGCCAGTTCCAGATGACGACGAGTCCGAGGTGGAGGCAGAGTCATCGGAGGAGGAGACCGGAGATGGCTCGGACTCGGGCTCAGATGACAGTGCTGATGATGCTCCTGGACCTTCGTCCAGGAAGAGGACTAGGACGGACCCTCAGGCCTGAGGCCACTTGACATTGATACAGATTTTTGCTGTTTGTTTTCTTCTTCTTTTTTTTTGTACTTTTTCCCCTTTTTGCTGGTAGTTAGAGTACCTTGTACTGCCGCAGGCAGATTTTTGTTTCCAAAACCATGTACTTTGAAAAAGATGATGAAATGAAACAAACCCCTTTTTGTCTAAAAAGTGTTATATTTTGTACATTTCATATATTGCATCGCATCACATCATATTACACCTCATTGTAAATGAAATTGATCTTTTGTCTGAAAATTGAACACTTGCATTGTAATAACCAGATAACGAATCAGCCAACAGCAAACAACCATACAAACCACTGCCCTGAACACACAGCCCATACTCTGCTGAAGATTAATCTGCATACAGCCCGTAACACAGCACTCGGTTCATTCTGCACACGGCAACCCCCGAACAAACAGCCCAATCTGACCAGACGGAATACAAAGGTGAAACCGGCTGAAGTTGAAACACACTCAGATGCTCCAAATTTTCCCTTTCTTCTTTTGCTTCGCCTAAATGTAGAGAATGGCACAGCACTCTGAGCACAAACGATTTTTGAAATTGAAAAAGGGCTTTTCAAACCTGGGTATTGAGCCTACAACTGAACACAGCGAGAAAGACTCAAACAAAAGGTACGCGACCTAAACACAACGAGACACGCTCGGAAAAGACTCAAAACAAGAGTTGAGGTAAACAAAACAAAAGACACAACACACGGACGTGTTTACAAAAACGAAAGACCTCAGATCTCGAGGAGCCAGTTCCTCCGGGTATGTTTCCCACCCTTTCTGATTTGTGATTCTCACATCACTCGGCCCTCAGGCTCGGTTTTTCTCTCAAAACCCTTTTCCTCACTTTTCTCTCGACTTACACCTCTCTATTCTTTATTCTCTCATTTTTTCGTCCCTCCCCAGGGTTATTAATGGATGAATAGGAAGTTGTGGGTTCACGCCCAACATATTAGCTCGCGGCTTATCTTCCGACGTTCAGTCGGTGTCCCAGGTAAGGGAACGGAGTATCTTGATCCATTCTGATTCGTGCTCCATACTTGGTTCAATACCTCGTTGCTCGGAGGTTGTTGAGGGCTTTCAGCCCTTTACAGACAGCTTCGGTTGTGCCTTCTTCTGGCGAATAGAGTGCCCTTCTGACAAGTATGCTGATAAAAAGGGGGAAAAGACAGAACACCTGACTCAACTGTGCCCCTAGCTCATCATTTTGACCATTTTTTGGTTTTCTACTAAAACAGTTTTGACCAATATGAGAGAGATTAACATACTTGTTCGATTTTTGATTTGAAAATCATGCAAGTTAGGCTACGAGCACTGAAAATTTTCCTTTTTTGGGTCCAAGACAATGGTCCAGTTTTGGAAAATGAAATAGTTTTCGAGAAAATAGTCAACCTCAGTAAAAATTTTCAAAAACTATTTTTGCAAACGACCACTGCTCAACGAGCATGAACTTACTCTCGAGATGCGCAACCCGGATCGGAGGCAATGGAAAATTGCCCCTTGCTTGAAAGAGCTGCACGGCAACGGAAAGTTGCCCCTGGTTTGAATGGCGACTTGGCAACTTACGGCAACGGAAAGTTGCCCCTTGTTTGGATGATGCCGCGCATTTTGTAACAATCTCATTAGCGATATCGAAACTCTCGGACACGGAGAAGAGAAGACGGTCAGAACCAATATATGGACACAGTCACTTCGAAGTGTTGGTGGCTGGACTTCAGGATGAAGTTGCCTACGTATCCCAACATGGGAATCAAGCCTACGTAGTTCCGGTGTCACAACCGAACTCGGATTCAGAGAAGGCAAGGATGATCAAAACCATTACATGGACAAGCTATGAAAGCGTTGGGGGCTGGACTTCAGGATGAAGTTGCCTACGTATCCCAAACATGGGAATCAAGCCTTACGTAGTTCCGGTTAAGGTACACTCGGGTATTTTAACCTTCACTTTTTAGGCTCTAACTTTTGCCAAGGCGCCCGATGCGGGTTTTCGACCTTGCGAGCTTCTTTTCCTTTTTTCTTTTTTCTCTTTTTTCTTTCTTTTCTTTTTCTTTTCTTCGTATTGTATTTTTTTTGCATCTTTTTTTTTTTCTTTTTGTATTTCTTTTTTTTTTTCTTTTGTATATATTTTTTTCTTGCTCTAACTTTTGCCTGGGTCGCCCTTCCGGGTTTTCGGCCCAGCGAGCCTCTCAAAGGGTAAAAGTGTAACAAGTCCATGCCAAATGGTTTTGAGATTGAAGCCCTCTGTATCTAGGAGAATGGCTGTTGTATTCGGCTCTTCGAGCATGTCCGACATTTTGCTGCCCCTAGTTCGAGGGGTGCTTCTGATCTGGCCACACAGGTCTCACATGGCGGTTGACCGTTGAACGTTCTGAATGGGTTCAAGGTTCGAAAACAAACGGATTGAGTCTTGAGGCTGAGAGCGATCCTAGGCTGCACAATCTCAAGAGCGATTCCACACAGGTCTTCACAGGACCGCGCAAAACATTTTGTTTTTGAAAGTTTTTACGAAAGCGACACATCGCTCGCGCTGAAGATAGTGTGGAACCAATCTGGATCAAACCAGGGTCCTTCTCAGTACTCACGCTAACAAGCATGATTTCATTCATTAAAAGGCTTAGCACGCCTATCTTTCTCTCAAATTGATCAAAGTTTTGCAAAACCCGAGGAATTCCTTCCTCTTCGTTTTCATCACCACAGTGTTCAAAAAGGTTTTGGAAAAAACTTAGGTCATTACAATGATTTTCAGGGCACAAGAGAGCAGGTGGAATGTACTGTCGTTCCATTCAAATCCTCTGGCACAACCAGCCCAAAATAGCAATAAGCACGGAAACATGATAGCCGCAGCTGTTTCATTCAGATTTCCTGGTGCAACTGGCTCCACAGCAGAGACAGACTCAAAAAGAAAGCAAAAGAGTAATTACAAAACAAAACGGTGTTCGAGGCAACAACCCCGGAATCACCTGACATTCTATACAAGGAGACTGACTCGCTACAACAAGACAGACCCTTAAGCAAAAAGGACTGACTCAAGACAATGAGATAGACTCAAAACAAAACAAAAGACTGACTCGACACCCAAGCCAGAATTTACAAAACTAGCAATCGCAGATGCTCAAAAATGCGTGCCAGACGCCACATCCAAAAATACACCAAGCGCCGCCCGCAGGTGGTTCACTCCCTGATTACATACTCGCAGTATCAGTGTCCACAAAGCCCAATAGCTGGGTAGTAACGGACTTGGCTGAGGTGGGCGGGAGGATAACCTCGTTGTCGATCAAATCTTGCACCTCATGACGGAGGCGAAAACAATTATCGGTAGCATGACCGGTTTGCTGGTGGTACGCGCAGTACAAAGCAGCGTCATGTGTGAGAGGGAGATTCTTCGGGAGAGGCCGAGGCTCCAAGGGTTTAAGGTGCCCTCTTTCGGCCAGGATCTGGAGTGCCTTGGACAGAGGCATGTAGAGAGCGTGAAAGACCCTGCGCCCTCGGGGCAGGTACTTTGAAGGCTGAGAATTCTTGCTAGACGCACTAGCGAAAGGGTCGGCAGGCACTGCCTTGACTTTCTGATCTTTCCCAAGTGCAGGGTTGGGAGCGGAAGGAACTGTTCTGGCATGACGGGGCCTATCCCGGTTTTCTGACTGGCTTGTACTGCCTTCGGCTGGAGTGGGGAAAACATCATCCACAGTCTTGGTCATGACTGCGAACACCTGTTGCTTACTCATCCCCCCGGCTTTCAAAGCCTCGACTGCCCACAGCAGTTGTTCAATGGGATCGGCATCTGCCTTCATTTTGTCCTTACCTCTGGCCTCAGCCTGATCGAGGGTTTGGGTTGATGTTGATACGTCATTGCCATAGCCGGAGGCTACCTCGGGTTGGCTAAGTTCGATCACAATCCGTCCCAATAGCGGGGGCTCCTGTGGTACAAAACTCCCGGCATATGGTGCAGCTGGTGGCGAAGCTGACATTCCGTAGGCGAGATCCGCCACGGACCTCTGGAGGTCACCTATCATCCCCATCAACTCGAATGTGGTGGGCTCACGAGCCTGGTACAACTGGGGGGTCCAGACCGGGTGCGCAACAGGCGACCTGGGTGGATGCGGTACATCAACATTGGTCTCACTTTGCAGAGTGATTCCTTGATCTAATGCGGCTGTCATAACCACAATCTCTTCCGAATTCTGCGCCATCATAGGTCTTGCCTCAGCAAGGGGGAACACTGGCTATTCTGGATCAACTCTCTGAACTGAAAGGAAAAACAAGCAGCATTTCAGCCCAAACGGAACAAACACAGGTGTAGCCGAACGACTGTACTCTACTACTGATCACTGTTCCCCAGAATCACTGCCCCAAAAAACACTGAATCGGATATCCACAGCTATAACTGATTCTCACAAATACCGATACTGGTGCCCTCAGGCCTGATACTCAAACTCTGCAAACTGATATGTGCGCTCCTGTAGAGATACACTCTAAAAGCACATAGCAAGTAAAAGAGCCAAAACACCCCTATGTTGGGATAGGGTTTCAGTTTATGCATTGTCATGCGTTTCAATAATCATGCATTATCATGCATTTCAGTTCATGCATTGTCATGCGTGTCTCATTTGCATTGTATGCATTCCAATAGTTCATGCATTGTCATACATTCCAATAGTTCATGCACTGTCATGCATTCCAATAGTTCATGCATTGTCATGCATTTCAATTCATGCATTGTCATACATGTCTCATTTACATTGTTATGCATTTCAATAATTCGTGTTGTCATGCATTTCAACAACGTGCATTGTCATGTGTCTCTTGTTTGCATTTGTCATGCATTTCGAACAACTCGCATTGTCATGCATCTTCCATTTGCATTATCATGCATGTCAATATCTCACATTGTTGCATATTTCATGTGCATTGTCTTACACCCCTCTAACTTGCATTGTTTTGCACTTTCTTTTCTCGAAGCACCGGGATATGTCCCTATGTTTCTTCCTTTTTCGGTTAAGAGCATTTGGAATATGTTCCAATGCTTAAGCCATTCCGAAACACCGGGATACGTCCCTATGTTTCCCCCCCCTCTTATTTTGGAACATCGGGATATGTCCCTATGTCTCCCTTTCTTTGGTTAAGAGCATTCAGAACATGTTCCGATGCATAAACTTTTCTCCACTCGCGTGCCGCGTGTGGATGTAACTCACTTTTCTCAACTCGCGTGCCGCGTGTGGACGTAACTAACCCTTTATGCACCTTTCTCCCTTTTCGCATTGTTACATATTGCATACGTTTCCGCGTATGCTTTACTTACATGTGTTTATGCCTCTCTTGCTTTACACATTGCATACATTTCCGCGTATGCTTTACTTACATGTGTTTATGCTTCTCTTTCTTTACACATTGCATACGTTTCCGCGTATGCTTTACTTACATGTGTTTATGCTTCTCTTGCTTTACACATTGCATGCGTTTCTGCGTATGCTTTACTTACATGTGTTTATGCCTCTCTTGCTTTACACATTGCATACGTTTCCGCGTATGCTTTCCTTACATGTGTTTATGCTTCTCTTGCTTTACACATTGCATGCGTTTCCAAGTATGCTTTACTTACATGTGTTTATGCCTCTCTTGCTTTACACATTGCATACGTTTCCGCGTATGCTTTACTTACATGTGTTTATGCCTTTCTTGCTTTACACATTGCATACGTTTCCGCGTATGCTTTACTTACATGTGTTTATGCTTCTCTTGCTTTACACATTGCATACGTTTCCGCGTATGCTTTACTTACATGTGTTTATGCACCCTTTTGCATTGTTACACACATTGCATACGTTTCCACGTATGCTTTACTTACATGTTTTTATGCACCCGTTTGCATTGTTACACACATTGCATACGTTTCCACGTATGCTTTACTTACATGTGTTTATGCACCCTTTTTGCATTGTTACACACATTGCATACGTTTCCGCGTATGCTTTACTTACATGTGTTTATGCACCCTTTTTGCATTGTTACACACATTGCATACGTTTTCGCATATGCTTTACTTACATGTGTTTATGCACCTCCTCTCTTGTTACACAAATTGTATGCGTTGTCGCGCATGCTTTACTTACATGTGTTTATACACTACTCGGTTTGCATTATTATGCACCACTCGGCTTGCGTTGTCGCGCATGCCCTCCTTGCATTGTTGTGCTTGTTTCAAATCACATTGCTATGTGTCACACTTAGGTTGCATTGTCTTACACCCCCTCACTCGCGTTGTCACGCACTTTTTACTTGTATTGCTATGCATGTTTCTAACAATGTTGTACCTGTTAAGTTTCTTTCTTTTGTAGGCACGATATTGTATGTACGGTTCATTTGAGGCTGGCGCGACCAGACGAACCGGATGGTATTGTATTCTCCGCGTCAAACGTAGCGAGAATTACGTAATTCTCTTACATTCTTTCTGCATTGTAATGTAGTTTGGTTTTTGGCTTGCTTAAAACTGTTGCATGTTATGCTTCGTTATAGCTTTCTTTGCATGATCATAAATTATGCTCGGCCTTGTGCATTGTTCTTGCATTTTGCCCCTGCCTTCGGGCACATACTCTTGCTAGCTTGTATGCTTTGTCTAAGTCTTCGGCCTTGTCAAAAATGGGTCGTCTCTGGGCATTGACATTCACTCTCGTCATTGTTATGACTTTCGAGTTTTGTCAAAGAGGGGCAACTGTAGACACCCCATTTTTGACCGTCCTCAAGACTTGGACGTCATCGTTTGAACACTCGATGATCATCCATGCTCGTGTTCGTTTTGAGTTCTCGGAGGTCTCGGCTACGCGCCTTGCCTCAAGATCTCTCAACTTATCTGTTTTGTGGTTAGTCATGGACCAAACACTTGTGTTTTTGCTTCTAAGGGAAGAGGGTGGCTTGTTGGCCATCCCCACACCCCACCGGCCATGGTATGAGGCCATCGGCCCCTTTTTCTTGCCATCCATCCCCACACCTCACCGGCCATGGTATGAGGCCATCGGCCCCTTTTTCTTGCCATCGGCCAAGAGTTTTGGCCGATCGACACTATATTTGGTCGACCGGCACTTGTTTTGGTTGATCGGCCATTTTTGCTGGCCGAACCCTGTTCATCTACTTTATGCAAATATTTTGTGCCAGCTGGCACAGCTAGCACCCATTATTCCCCCCCTCCATACACGTGTATGGAGGGATTTGCTTCCATTCCATAGATTCTCTTAGAAGCTTTAGAATTGGAATTCTATAAGAAGGGAGCTCCTCCTCCCTTCTCAGGGTTCTGGAATTTAGGGTTAGGAGTTTTATATCTATCTATCTCTATATCTCCCTCTCTTTTGATTTGTGTGTGTGTGGACGCGCCCCGAGGGAGGGGGACTTATGCATGCCACAGTTCGGACTCGTTTTTGTCACGGTTCTTAATCTTGAACCAAAGAGTCCAAATCCGGCAAATCGTTTTGAGAAAACAGATTTTGAAAGAAGTGCCAAACATGGACTGCTTTGCCAGATATAGAGTCGCCACCTAAATATTTTTTATGGGGAAATTTAGGAAACCCTGACTCGGTGCCAAAGGCCACGTGTCCGTCATCACCAAAGTTGTCTCGGCTCGGGAACTTGGGTATGATTGGGGAAGGTCAGCTATGAGCACCCCCTCTCGCCCGATCCGAAGATCGGCCTCTACTAACCATGATATCCTCTTTTGAAAACGTTATGTGTTCTTATTCCAGTTAATTAGCTAGAATTACTATGTGATGCGCACAACACAAAAGTATAGACTAGATCGCCTAACTTGGAACAAAACATTGCATATCCGTTTGTTTGGAAAATGCTTTGGAATTCGCTACTCGCAAGTAGGCTAAAACACAGATTTCAATGAGTTGTTCCAACTCAAACAATCCAACCTTCACCCACAGGCATTCAGGCAGTTTATATCACATAAGCATCTAGCCACATGGTAAGCATGCTGTCATGTTAACATTCACACTCGTGCGAGATGCTAAAGCATAAAATACTTACAATGTACTCCGAGCCAAAACAAAGAACATGTTAGTAATCATGCATGATCCAAGTCCATGTTAAGTGGCTAATGCAGCGCATACAGAATGTCACTAGAATAGGCTCGGCTAATCTAAGGATGACATGTGAAATGCACAGATAGCATGTGTTCAAGTTAGATTTGAAATACTTATGCAGTTAGCGTGATGCGCCGAGCCCGGTGCATGCAATACTGATGAATGATGCACGCATGCATAGCATAAGGTATGCTAAATTAAACATGTCCTAATACTAACCATCAAAGCAGGAAAGTAAAAGGGAGAAAGAAGTGGGGGTTGGAAGGCATGCACACACGCACCCACACTTATTACAAATTTGCCCTCGCTCGGAGGGACCGAAAGAATAATACACTTAATTAACCTACAAGCTAATTAAATATTACAGACAAATTAAACTAGTTAAGCAGATTAACTAATCTAATAAAACAGTAAAAAGTAGCCTCGGGAAGAGGGTCCAATGCACACGCGTCGGTTTCGCTCAGAAGCCCACTGTCATGCGCAAGCTGTCTCTATTTTCCCTGCTCTGCTCCTCTGAAGACTGCCAAAGTCTCAGGGTTGCTTCTTTGAGTTCTGTGGGACACCACCGGCTGAGGGGGGACACCACCGGCTGGGAAAAATGATCACCGGCCACAAATTGATCCATCGGCCAACAATGGATGGCCGGTCGGCACTGTAGATGGCCGGCCGGCCAAATCTTCCTGCAGAAACTGGTTTGACAGCAACAGAGGGCAAAACTTGGCATGGCAATGCATTTCAAGCAAATGTGTGCACCACCACATCCCTTATCATATTTATGACTCAAAGGGACATGGTTCTTGATTCTCGGGCCACCAATTGCGCATTTCAATGCGCGATGGCCCAAGGAAACCAAGTGTGCACTTTGATTTCAAATGAAATGCAATGCAAATAAATAAACAAAGGGGCTTTCAACCTCTATCATGATTTGATCAAGAGGTGAAAGATGCATGCAATGATATGCAACCTAGGCATGAGTGCTAAGTATGCAACATGGCAATGCATATAAACAAACGAGCATGCAAAGCATAAGACAATGCAAACGAACAAGCATGCTAGATGCAATGTGGGTGTTAAGGCATGCAAGCAAGCACGTGACTTTATTCAATCATGCAACTCCAATCATGAGACAACACACAAAGTGAGCATGCAACAACATGCAAAGGGGGGTGGACTTAAACTAACATGGATAGCTCGCAAGCATGCCAAGATCAGTGGCCAATGCTATGGAAATGAGGGCACAATGACATGCAAACATGCATGCACACAAGGACCAATTCCTAAGCATAAAGGAACAACTTTTAAGCACACTTAAAAGGAGGTAAACATGGACAATTAGCATGCAATGTAAGCTCTGAAAATTATGTCAAAGATGATGCCAAATCAAGCAAACATGACAAGCATAGCATGTAATTGGTCCAAGTACTTAAAGCATGATCGTATGACACATGAAGCAAATGACCAAAATGGATCAAAACAGTCCCAAATCATGTTAAGGCAAGCCCCAAAAACCACTTAGATGGCATCTAAATGATCTACTCATGGAGGCATGCACAAATGCTTAAACATGGAGCATACAACACAACCTCTTAAAGCATCAAAGGAGTGATAAAATGCAAGCATGTAAACATATTACAAGGACTGAAATGACATGCTAAGTGGTTCCAAACCACTGAAATGATGCAAGTAAAGCATGCTACACACTCACACACCTAAGGCTAACAAGCCAAAATGCAAGGTGGCTATACTAAGCATGTGATGGTCGACCAAAACAACCAAAAATAGAGCTTAAGCATGCTAAAACAAACACAAAAGCTTCACAAAGCTTGGCCAAAATCATGCTAGAATAAGGGTCAAAACCTAAAGCATGTTAAGGCCTAAACATGGCATTACAAGGCATGTATGCTAAGCAAGCATGGTGTACCAAAACCAACTCAAAACAGTGCTAAATCATGACATAATAAGCACAAAAAATAGCTAAGGCATGGTCAACATACACTTAAACATGGTGCTCCCTCAAGAGGCAAAAATGGCATTTTTCAAGGACAACAAGGAGAGGGGGTGGCCCTCTCCTTTTTGGGACCTCAAGGCACCATCCTCACCTCTGAAATCTCTCAAGATTTCAGTGGTGAGGAGGCCCAAACACAATGGTCCCGGAGCTCAACCAAAATGGCACAAAACAAGGGCCTAACAAGGCTTAAGAGGGGTCAAACAACCCCAAAACTTAAAACACCCTTAACAAACTATTTAGAGCACTAAAAAAAAGAACTTTTCTATGTTATATGTTAAGCTCAAAAATAGTTGTAAGGTAGGCAAAAATACAATGCAAAAATGGGGTAAAAAGGGACAAAAGTCTTACCCTTGTAGACCCTCTTCAAAAATGGAAGACCAGCTGGTTCTTTAGGTTCAAATCAGCTCCAAAACTCCAAAAACAAGCCTCAAGGACCTCAGCTCCAAGAGAAGGTGTAAGTCTAGGTGTTTGTGTGCAAATCTAAGACTAAAACACCTTAAGAGAAAAGAGAGAGAGAGAAATAGATATAGGATAGATACAATTATGCTAACCCTAAAAACCAGAGCTCTCCTCTGAAATTTTGTAACCCTAAAAGAGGGAGAGGAAGCCTCCTCTTATAGAGCTCAATCTTGTAAGCTTACAAGACAAACTAGCTAAGAGGGAGATCCCTCCATACACGTGTATGGAGGGGAGCCAAGTGCATGCCAGCTGCATGAAAATATCTGCAAAAGAAGATGCACAGTAGCCGGCCGGCAAAAAATGCAATTGACCAAAAAAAGATAGCTGGCCGGCTATCTACAGTGCCGGCCGGCCAAATATTTGGCTGGTGGCAACAAAACACAGCTGGTGGCCTCAAGCCATGGCCGGTGATGGGTGGGGATGGTCAACAAGCCCTACCCTGCCCCTCAAAGGCAAAACACAAGTGTTTGGTGTAAAACCAGACACAAAACAGTCGAGTCGAGAGATCCTGAGGCAAGGCGCGTAGCCGAGACCTCCGGGAACTCAAGAGGAACACAAACATGGATGATCACCGAGTGTTCAAACGGTGACGTCCAAGTCTTGAGGACGGTCAAAAATGGGGTGTCTACAGTATGTAATAGTGTTCTAAAAGGGTGTTTTGTTCATATTTTTGCACTAAAGCACCTAGTGGTACACTATCCCTTAGTTGCTGAGGTGCTAAGGAGTTGTTTTCAGAGTTTTTGAGTTGGTTTTGGTCAAAAGAAGGTGCTGGAGTTGGTGTTCTTGAAGTGTTCTTCAAGGGTGAGAAACTACTCCTTTATTCCCCATTTTTGCTTAAGCTTTTAGCAATACTTGCATACTGTTTTAAGCTTAGTGTCCAACTAAAAAAAGTTCTGATTTTACAAGCTTTTGATCTTTGTTTAAGATCACTTTTGTGTTTGGGGCTGTTTACCCCATCTTAGACCTTGTTTGGCCTCATTTTTGTGCCTTTTTGTGTGAGGTTTGGGACCACCTTGTATTGGCCTTCCCACCATTGAAATCCAGAGGGATTTCAGTGGTGGGGATGGTATTTTGAGGTCCTAAGAAGGAGAGGGCCATCCCTTCTCCTTGTTGTCTTCAATACTTGTCATATTTGCCTCATATGTGAGCACCTTTGTTAAGTTCCTGTTGACCATGTCTTAGCTGGTATTTGTGGTTATTTTGCCATGATATAACATTGTTTCAAGTTGGTTTAGACATACCACGCATGCTTTGTATACTTGTCTTGTAATCCCATGATTTGCCTTAACATGCACCATGTTGTAACATGTCTTTTTAGCATGATTTTGGCTCGACTTCAAGAAGCTTTATCCATGTTTTGGTATGCTTGAGGTCAAATTTTGGTTGTCATGGCCATCCATGACTTGCTTTGTATAGCCACCATGTAATCTAGCTTGTAGGCTTTGAGTGTCGAATCCTTTGACATGCTTTGCTTGGGCTATTTCAGTGGTTTGACATCACTTGTAATGTTATTTCTGTCCATATAGCAGGCTCAAACACTTGCACTTATCACTCCTTTAATGCTTTGAAGGGTTTGTGTTTTGTGCCTCTTGAATGTGCCATTGTGTATGCCATCATGCTTAGGTCATTTAGATGCTATCTAAGTGGGTTTTCGGTCTTGTTTAGACCTGCCTTAGGACTATCTTAGGTCCCCTTGGCCCTTTGGGGCTTGCTTCATGTAGCCTTGATTTGAGTCCCGGGGCTAGTTTCAAGTTTTGGGCTTTGTCGCATGCTTTGCTTGCTTTGTTTAGTTGGTTTGGCACCCCTTCTAACATGATTTCAGAGCTTACAATGTATGTCATTTGTCCATGTTTATCCTCTTTTAAGTGTGCTTAAGAGTTGCTCTTTTATGCTTAAAGTAGTGGACCATTAGCATGCATGTTTGTATGTGTATTCCATGCCTTTGCCGCGTCATTTTGGCCACTGATTTGGGCTCATTTGAGAGCTGCCCATTTTGGTTTAAGACCATTCCCGCATGTTGTTGCATGCTTGCCTTGCATGTTGTTGCATACTTGGCCTATTAACATATTGTTGCATGTTTAAGTGGTATTGCATTTGGTATGCATCTCTTGTTAAGTTGCCTAACATGTTGTTGCATGGTTGCCTCACATGTCGCTACATGCTTGCCTATCCTCACATGTTGTCACATGTTCGCCTTGCATCCTTGAACTTCCACGTTGTATCTTGCATGCTTGCCTAGGTTGCATTGCATTTGGCGTGCTTATTACCTTAACATGATCATGTTGCATTAGTGTTGCTTGCATATTTGCATCCCTTGCCTCTTGACCAATCATGATAGATGTTAGGATATATTGTGTGCTTGTGTGCATTTCATTTGATATCAAATTGTATACTCGACACCTTTGGCCATCATGCATTGAAACGCGTGACTGATGGCCCGAGAGTCGAAAGCCATACTCCCTTGAGCTCATGACATGATGGGGAGGGTGGTGGTGCAAACATTGCTTTGAAAATGCATTGCCATGCTCTGTCTGTCCTCTGCCGCAGCAAAACAGGACTCTGCAGGAAGATATGGCCGGTTGGCCATCTCCAGTGCCGGCCGGCTATGCATTTTTGGCCGATATCCCTACAAGTGGTCGATGACCAGTTCCCCTTGGCCGGTGGCCTTGGTTTCTGGCCGGTGATATTCCACAGTGCTCAGAAGGTGGTTCAGACGCATCTTTGGAACTTGCAAAGTTTTCAGAGGAGCAAAGCAGTGTAAACAGAGGCAACATGTGACATGGCGATGGGTTTCCGAGCGAAGCCGTCCAAGCATGCATGCATCCCTCTTCCCGAGGCTGCTTTATTGCTTTCAGTAGCTTAGTTAATTTGTTTAATTAGCTAAGTGTTATGTAATAATTAGTTAGCTCGTTAGTTAGTTAATTATTTGATTTGTATTATTCTTTCGGTCCCTCCGTCGAGAGGGCGAATTATGTAATAAGCGTGCGTGTGTGTGATGCATGTCTTCCAACCCCATGTCTTTCTCCCTTTTACTTACCTGCTTATGATGGTTAGTTCTAGGGCACGTTTCAATTAGCATCCTTATGCTATGCATGTTTGCATCATTCATCTTTATTGCATGCACCGGGCTCGGCGCATCATACTAACTGCATTATATTTCAATTCTAAATTTGAATACATGCATCGAATTGTCGCATCTCACATGCCATTTTAGATTAGCCGAGCCTATTCTAGTTGCATTTTTGCTTGCGATGCATTAGCCATTTCAACATGAACTTGGGTCATACATTTGATTACTAACATGTTCTTTGTTTTGGCTCGGAGTACACTGTGAGTGTTTATGCTTTAGCATCTTGCATATATGTGAGTGTTAACATGACAGCATGCTTACCATGAGGCTAATTGCTTATGTGATATAACTGCCTGAATGCCTGTGGGTGAAGGTTGGATTGCTTGAATTGGAACAATTCATTGAAATCCGCATTTTAGCCTACTTACGAGTAGCAAACTCCAAACCATTTTCCAAACAAATGGATATGCGATGCTTTGTTCCAAATTGGGCGATCTAGTCTATACTTGTGTGTTGTGCGCATCACATAGTAATTCTAGCCAATAACCGGAATAAGAACGTATGTGTTTTCAAAAACTCGATATCATGCTTAGTACAGGCCGATCTTCAGATCGGGCGAGCGGGGGTGCTCATAGATGACCTTCCCCAATCGTACCCAAGTTCCCGAGCTGAGGCAACTTTGGTGATGACGGACACGTGGCCTTAAGCAACGAGTCAGGGTTTCCTAAATTTTCCCAAAATAAATATTTAGGTGGCGACTCTGTATCTGGCAAAGCAGTCCATGTTTGGCACTTCTTTCTTAAAAATCAGTTTTCCAAAACGATTTGCCGGATTTGGACTCTTTGGTGATTTATCGGTCTCGCATTGCACTTTGCGGGATTAGATTCAGAACCGTGACATTTGAGTCCGAACTGTGGTAAGCAAGGCCCTAGGGGCGCGTCCACATCGGCCCTTTGCTGTTAGCCGCAGTTGTGCCCTTTCCGGCAAGTAAGGTGCCTTTTCTGGCAAGTATGTTGACAACGGGGAAAAGATGGAAAACCTGGCTCGACTGTGCCCCTAGTTCATCATTTTGACCATTTTTTGTTTTTGGATTTCTACTAAAACAATTTTGACCAATATGAGAGTTAGATTAACACACTTGTTCAATTTTCTGATTCGAGTCAGGTTGCAAGCACTGAAAATTTTCCTTTTTTGGGTCCAAGAAATGGTTCAGTTTTGGAAAAATGTAATAATTTTCGAGAGAATTAGTCAACCTCATTAAAAATCCTCAAAAACTGTTTTTGCAAATGGTCACTGCTCGACCAACATAGAATTTACTCTTGAGATGCACAACCTCAGATCTGAACTTGAATTGTCTTGTAGCCGAGTCTTGTAACGGAGTAGGACAACTGAGTCTGAACAAAGATGATCATGAAGATGAGCCACTTCACATGGACAAGATAGCCGAGTTGAACAAGGGTAAACCAATCAACATGGATGAGCCAAGCAGGCTGAAAATGATTGGGGCCGAACTTCAAGATGAAGTTGCCTACGTATCCCAAACATGGGAATCAGGCCTGACGTAGTTCCAGGTTAAGGTACACTCAGGTATTTAACCTCTCCTTTTGCACTCTAACTTTTGCCAATACCGCCTTTTCTGGGTTTTCAATCTTCTGAGCTATGTTTTTCTTTTCATTCTTTTATTTTCTTTTCTTCTTTCATTTTCTTCATTTTCTGTTCTTTTTTCATTTGCTCTAACTTTTGCCTAGGTCGCCCTTCCGGGTTTTTGGCCCAGCGTGCCTCTCAAGGGTAAAAGTTTAACTTGACCATGTTGATCGGTTTTGAGATCTCGAAGCCATCTGAATCCAGGAGAATGGCTGCCGTTCACTGATGATGTAGAAGTTCATCCAACGGGGGCTGAAGTTGCCCCTAGTGTTGTGGATAGGAACTTGATTGTCTTTCAAAACTTCTTCTTCCAGCTGCTGGAATTTGGCTTTCTTGCCAGTCTTGGTTTGCGAAATGACCCATCTTTTGAATCTTTGAGCACATCTGACATTTTTGCCCCTAGTTCAAGGGATACTTTTGATCTAGCTTTGCAAGCTTCTTTTGATAACAACTGATCTTCTTGATCTGACCTTTCTTGCCCCTAGATCGAGGGCTGCTTCAAATCTGGCCTGGCGGGCCTCCTTTGATGTCATACGACCTTATTGCCCCTAGTTCATGGGCTGCTTCAAATCTGGCCATACAAGCCTCACATTGTGGTTGACCGTTGAACATTTTGAGTCCAAGTTCAAGGTTTGAAAGCAAAGGGGGTCGAGTCTCGAGGCTGAGAGCGATCCTATGCTGCACAATCTCAGGATCAATTCCATACATGTCTTCGCAGAACCACGCAAAACATTTTTTGAAATCTTTTAAGAAAGCGACTAGTCGCTCGCTCCGAAGATAATGTAGAACTAATCCGGATCAAGCCAGGATCTTTCTCAGTACTCACATTAATCAAACATGATCTCATTCATTAAGGGCTTAGCATGCCTCTCTTTCTCTCAATTGATCAAATTTTTGCAAATCCCGAGGAATTCCTTCCTCTTTGTTTTTCAACACAGTGTTCGAAAAAGTTTTTTGAAAAACTTTGGTCAATGCTATGATTTTAAGGCACATAAAAGTTGGTGAAAATCTCTGCCGTTTCATTCAGATCTTCTGGCACAATTGGCTCAATGGCAGAAGAGAAGTAAGTGAAAAACACTATCATTCAATTCAGATCTTCTGGCACAACTGGCTTCATGGCAGAAACAGACTCAAAAGAAAGAGTGTAAAAGACAAACAAGAAAGTGATGTCTGAGGTAACACCCCCGAAATCACCCAACTCTGACACAATAGGACTGACTCGATACAACAAGACAGACTCAAATGACTCAGCACAAAAAGACTGACTCAATAAAACACAACAGGACTGACCCAATACCCAAGTTAGAAAGCACAAAAACTAGCATTTACACATTGCTCAAAACAGTGCATGCCATTCCCAAGTCTGGAGTAAACTGAGCACCATCAACAAGTGGTTCATGCCCCGATCACATAATCACATTATCCCCCAAGTTCACTGATCCAGTGCCGATAGACTTTGCAGAGCCTGGTGCGACAATGACCTTGTTGTCAATCAGATCTTGTATTTCATAGCGAAGATGAAAACAAAGGTCAGTGTCATGACCGGTTTGTTAATGGTAGGCACAGTACTTGGTAGCATCATGCTTAGCTGGAAGGGGATTCGGGAGAGGCCGAGGCTCAAGGGGTTTGAGATGGCCTTCTCCAACGAGGATTTGGAAAGCTTCGGACAAAGGCATATAGAGAGGATGGAAGACCCTCCGACCTCGGGGTTGGTACTTCAAGATTTGTGGAGTTTTGCTGGATGCACCAGCAAAGGGATTGATAGGTGCTGACTGGGTTTGCCGATCTCTTCCGAGTGCAGGATTAGAGTAGAAAGGAACGGTCCTGGTATGACGGCCCTTCTCCCGGCTTGCCCCTTGATTCAGAATGTTCTCGTCGCGAGTAGCAAAAGTGTCATCCACAGTCTTTGCAACAACTGTGAGCACTTGCTGTTTGTTCAGCCATTCGGCTTTCAAAGCCTCAACAGCCCACTGAAGGTGTTCATGGGGACCAATGCCTACCCCTACCTTGTTCTTACCACCTGCCTCCACTTTGCCAAGGGATTGGTCTTCTTCCAATGCAACCTGTCCCAAGATTGGGAAGCCTTTTGGCGTGAAACTTCTAGCATGTGATGTGGTCGATGATGGAGCCAATATCCCAGAGGCCAGATCTGCCACAGTTCTCTGAAGATCTTCAATTATCCTCATCAGCTCAGAAGTAGTGGGTTCACGGGTTTGAGATGATTGGGCCTCGAGTGCATCCATCATACACAAGTCCAGGCTCTCTGGAATGAACACCTCAGGCTTGGGTAAATGAACTGGGGTGACGTATATGCTGGGGTTGTAGGTCGATGGTAGTGTATGGATGAGATTGGTGTAGGCAGGAGATATTTGGTCATTGGGGTCTTGAGGTGGAGCTATCGTCCGATTATTGATCAGATCCTGGACCTCATGACGAAGGCGGTAGCAACGATCAGTGCCATGACCGTGCTGTTGATGATACACGCAGTATTTGGTGGGGTTATGTCTTGCAGGGAGTGGGTCAGGCAGAGGTTGAGGATCTAGGGGTTTGAGATACCCTCTTTCCATCAGGACTTTTAGTGCGCTAGTTAGGCTCATATAGAGGGGGGTGAAAGTTCTGCCCTGAGCTCGGGCTGGGCTGGCTGTTTGTAGGCCTGATCTAGCAAAAGGGCCGGCTGTGGCAACTGTATTGATTTTAGTGGGTTTGGGAATAGTGCTACTACCAGCATTGGTACTCCCGGAAATCACCCTTCTCGTTGGTTCACTTGTTCTGGGAATAATCCCTCTGTTGAACGCATTCTCGATCTGAACCCCCAATTCATGCAAACTTTTGAGAGTGGATAGTGGAACGACTATCAACTTTTGAAACATATCATGTTCAAGGTTCCGCACCACCATTCGCACCTGATCCCTCTCAGAAGGGCGATCTGTCATCAGTGGTGCCTTTGCTCTCCATCTTGCAACAAATTCCACAAAAGGCTCTGCAGGATTCTGATAGGTTGCTTCAAGGTCTTGAGTGGTTATTTCAAGTTGGGTATTGTAAGAGTACTGATTGACAAAGGCCTCAGCCAACTCTTCCCAGTTTTGCTTCACTTAATCCTCCAACTTGGCGTACCAAGTAGTTGCTACACCCGACAAGGTTCTTCTGTACAGAGAGAGTTTCTGTGGCTTAGTCAAACCCATTGGTTTCAGGACATCTAAGAAAAGCTAGATATGTACCATAGGATCTCCAGACCCGTCGAAACGGTCAATATGCGGCATTTTGAATCTGTCTGGGAGTCGTACGGCAGCCTCGGTGTACCCATCCTCAATGTCGGGAATGGAGTTAAGGCCCTGTGCCTTTTTGAACTGCTTTTCAAGATTAGCAATTTTTACCAAGGTCGGGTTGAGATCATTAACATCAAGGGGATAAAGCCTCTCATTAGGCTGCACTAGGGGTCTGAAAACTCGGGCTTGAGCCAACCCTTCTCGGGGATCCGGACCATGCGAATCTTTAGCTAGTGAAAGTGGATCAAAGTTCGGCTGGGGTCCTGAAGCAGGATATGTGGTAGGTGCCTCAGATGGGCGTTGCATTTTGGCATTGGTCTCATCCTGCCTGGCGATTCCCTAGTTTAATGCCGCTATCATGGCCACAACTTCTTCCGAACTCTATGACATCACGGGTCTGCTGAGTTTGAACAAAAGTCATGTGACTGGTGACTGGCGGATCAGTTGAACCGGTGAGCCCTGATTGGCCCTTTTTTGCCCTGCCTCTAGCGAAGAAAACACTAGTTACCCTTAAACTGAATCTCTGACCTGACAAAGTCTATCAACACAAGTCCAATGCACCCGGAGGATATTGGAGCCTTCTGAAGCTGTAGTTCCAGGACTACCTTGCAAAAGAGAAAACAAAGAGCATCTCAGCCTGGTTTCACCAGAACAGGTATGTGCATAGCTGAATGACTTGTGCTCTCTACTGAATTCTGCCCCAAAATAGATATCATTAAACACTGATGTCCTCAGACTAATGCTCAAACTTGCAACTGATACATATATTCCTGTAGAGACACACCCTAACAGCACATATCAAGCAAGTGAGAGCCAAAACACCCCTATGGTGGGGTAGGGTTTCCCTGTCCTATCTTGTCAGGAGGTAGGGTTTCACTATGCACGCATGCAATTTCAAACAACCTACATTCGGGTAAGCAACCTGTCCTAGTTTGGAATGGTCTCTATGGCTTCCGATATGCAACTAGGTCGATTGGTCAAAAAGGGTGCCTAGGTAAAAACCGAGGTTTGTGTTTCCATCGTGGCAGAGCCCGTAACCGGTCAGCCTTATGGCACGCTTTTTCCGACAAACCGTTCAGGAATAGCAGATGGCAAACACTGTGACTTAGGCACACCAATGCAAATGCAATGCAAAGAAACACATAAGTGTAGATAAAACAACATATCATGATGTTCGAGTCAAGTTCTCTAAATCCTCAGCAGAGTCGCCAGAAACTGTGGACCGCCCGACTCGCTCCGCGCGCGAGGGCGCGAATTGGGTTCATAGCTACTACAGTTCGGACTCCTATCACAGTTCTGAATCTAATCTCACAAAGTGCAATGTAAGACTGATAAATCACCAAAGAGTCTAATCCGGCAAATCATTTTGGAAAATCAGATTTTGAATCAAAAATGCCAAACTAGACTGCTTTGCCAGATTACAGAGTCACCACCTAAATATTTTATTTTTGAAAAATTTAGGAAACCCTGACTCGTGCCAAAGGCCACGTGTTCGTCATCACCAAAGTTGCCTCTGCTCGGGAACTTGGGTACGAGGGGGGAAGGTCATGAAATGAGCACCCCCGCTCGCCCGATCAAAGGATCGGCCTTTACTAATCATGATATGTTGTTTTTGAAAACACATGTGTTCTTGTTTGATTATTAGCTAGCTTACTATGTGATGCGCACAACACACAAGTATAGACCAAATCGCTTAAGTTGGGACAAAACATCTCATGTTTGTTTTTCGAAAATGGTTTGATGTTGCTACTCTCAAGTAGGCTAAAACGCGGATTTGCCACCCTTAAGTGGGCTTAAAACAACATGATGTGCCACTCCGCAAAGTGGGCTTAAAACTCACATTTCGATGAATTGTTCCAATTCAAGCAATGAAGCCTTCATCCATAGGCATTCATGCAGTTATAGCAATTAAACAAATAGCCTCATGGGAAGCATGCTGTCATGGTAATCACTTACACACATGCAAGGATGCTAAAGCATAAGCACTCACAGTGTACTCCAAGCCAAAACAGAAGCTAGTTAGTAATCAATGCATGATCCTAGCTATGTCAACAATGCCTAATGCAACACATGCAAAATGCAACTAAGTAGGCTCGGCTGTCTAAGATGGCATATGAATGTGACATTTGATACATGTATTCAAAGAAGTGTATTGAAATACAATGCAGTTTGAATGATGCGCCGAGCCCGGTGCATGCAAGACAAATGAATGATGCAAACATGCAAAGCATAAGGATTCTAATCAAAACATGCCCTAAAACTAACCATCGAAAGCTGATAAATAAAAGGAAATTGGGTTGGAAGACATGCACACACACACGCACCCTTATTACAACATTTTCCCTCTCGACGGAGGGTCCGAATAAAATGAAAGCTAACTAGCTACGCTAATTAAGCTAACTATTACAAACCAACTAATTAACTAACTATTCTAGCTAATTAATTATTACAAACCAAATTGAATAACTAGCTAATCTAAGCAAATTAGAATATTACACAGCACTAAGCTAAATTAATTACAGCACAGGTAATTAACTATAACTAGCTAACAAAAGCGATAAATGGCCTCGTGGGCGAGGGAGATATGCATGCTCGGTTGCGTCCTCCCGGAAATCCACTGCCTTGCCTCAAGACGCCTCTGTTTGCACTCTTTTGAATCTTTGAAAATTACACAAATTTCCATATTGCTTCTTTCTGATCTCAAGAACACCTTGAGGGCTGAAATTCCTCCTGTTGCTGCAACAGAGCACAGACAGGGGCAAGACAGTGTGTTTGCAAGGAAATGTATGCACTTCCACACTCCTTATCATATCTCAAGCTCAAAGGAGTATGGCACTTGACTCTCGAGCCAATAACCAAGCATTTTCAATGCATGGTGGCCAAAGGATCAAGCTTGCGCAAAACTCAATGAATGCACACATAAGACTCGAAAGGCCTTCACCCTATCATGCACAATCAAGGGCGTCAACGACCGAGAAATGAGGCACGTTTCATCACTTCGAGTATGAAACGCCCTTCGTTTCTTGTGTTTGGATTAACATCCGATCCAAACACATGCAATGCAACACAAACATGTTATCTTAGCATGTTTTACTTTGATTCATTTTGTTTACTCATTTGTGATTACTGATAAGTCCTTTAACCGGTTAAGTCCAAAAGTGAGAAGTCCTCTCATTAGAAAGACGGACCAAGCCACAAGCTTCTTGAGCATGAAAGAAGCATCATGCCGTTGGTTAGTAGAAACCCTCAAGAGAAGGCTAAAACCATTAGGCATGAACGCCTCAATTTCGTGCTCAAACCAACAAAGGGCTTAAGACCTCTTTCAAAGCAAAGCAACAAGTGAAGAATGGAGTGATATGGCAAACATTTCAGCGCTGAAATAAGATGCTAAAGACACTAAACCATGCAAGCAACGCATGCACAACATGTTAAGAGCCAAAAGCATCAAGGCTAGTGAAGGACACAACAGTAGAGGCATGCAATACAATGCTCAAATGACCAAACCAGCTCAAAACAGAGCTACATCATGCCAAATCAATGGCCTAAATATGCTGGAATTGAAGCACAAAAGGCAAGAAAAGCATGGTCACTTATTGGCGCACAAACAAGGCATCAAAGCACAACTCTCAAACACATTGAAAGGGTGATACATATGAGAATATGACAGTGAAACATGCTCTAAAATCATATATCAGATGATGCCAAATCAAGCAAACAACTCAAGCAAAGCATGCCAGAGGACTCAAAACACAAAGCTATTCAAGGCATTTGCACTATAGCTATACAAAACATGAGCCAAAGGACCAAGACCACTTCAAATAGAGTTTAAGCATGTTAAATAAAAGCCAAAAACTTGCTGGAGTAGAGTCAACACATGCTAGATCAATAGGCTAAAACACCGAATACACTAGGCTAGTGAACAAAATTGCACTACAAGTGCAAGGAGCATGCAAGACGTAACCAAACCAACCCAAAACAGAGTTATGACATGGCAAATAATGGCTAAAAACATGCTGAAATGGAGCCAATACATGCTAGAAAGACATGCTACTTTGCAAGGCTACAAGTTGGATTACACTACAAGTACAAGATGCATGCAAGAGGTGCCCAAGATAGCCAAAAACAGAGTTATGGAAGGTCTAAAAAGTCACGAAAATGAGCCTAAACAAAACCTCTAAGAAGTAGAAACACATGCTCTTTTGGAGGGCCATCAACATATGCAAATAAGAGAAGAGGATAGGGGACCACCCCCACCCATTTGGGACCTCAAAACCACTTTTCCACTACTGAAATTCCTCTGAGTTTCAGTGGTGATAAGGCCAAAAAGAGATGATCCCAAAGGCCTTAAAAGATGGCACAAAGCAAGGCAAAACAAGCCACCAAAGGGGGTAAACCACCCCTAACTCAAACAAGCCTCAAACAACCTTTTTAAACAGTTAAAAAAAAAAGGTTTTTGAAGTTGAAAACAAAGCCTAGAATAGCATGCAAAGGTGGCTAAATAAGCAATGAAAATAAAGATTTAAAAAGGCTATTACTCACCCTTGAAGAACCACAGCAAAACAGCAACTTCTTGAACCAAAAACCAGCCTTTTGAAGCTCAAATATGACCTCCAAGAACCTCAACTCAATGATGGTGGTGTTTGGGTAGGTGTTTGTGTGCAAAAGTGTGAAGAAACAACACCTTAAAGGCACTATTGAGCACAATATATAGAGAGAGAGAGAATGAGAATTCTAGAGAGAGAGATTTTTTGCTCTAAAAAATATGAACCCTCTCTAAGGGGGAAGCACCTTCCTTTATATAGAAATGCAAGCCAAAGTTTGCTCAAATCCCTCCCAACATGTAGGGAGGATGCATTCTATGCCTAACAGCTGACACAGCTGGCACCAAAAATATCTGTAGAAAGTGCAGAAAGGCCGCCGACCAGTTAAGGTGGTCGACCGACCACCCAACCTAGCCGACCGACCACCCAATGTGGTCGACAGGGACAAAAGCTGGTCGACATAGGGGAAAAGGTGGTCTACACAAAGAGAAAAAGGTGGTGGCAGGCTGCCGACCACTTAAGGTGGTCGACCGACCACCCATCCTAGCTGACCGACCACCACAAGTGGTCTACAGGGGAGAAAACTGGCTGGCAGGGGAGAAAAGTGGTCTATACCTCTACTTCTCCCTCCAGGCAAAAACGGGCACCAAGGTTTGGCTTAAAACAAGCACAAAACCAAGAGAGTTCAGAGACTCAAGGGCAAGACGCGCAGCCGAAAACCTCGGGGACTCCAAACGAGCGCGAACATGCGCAATCACCGAGTGCACAAACGATGACATCAAAGTCTCGAGGTCGGTCAAAAATGGGGTGTCTAAAACAGGCACATCCAACAGGTGTGATATTTCATTATCCTCTGGGTTATGTGGTTCTACATCCCCTTCTACACCTTCTTCGAGGCGTTCATTTTCTCCTTGTCTCGTGCATTTAGCCATTATTTAGTGTCCCACTGGGCGAGCCAAAAATATATGTTAGCATTTTTAGGTTTTCGAAGGTTAGAAATGTAATTCGAGTGTGCCAGCAAGGATCAATAAGTCCTTACAGAATTTAATAAATGCCAACCAATTAGTTAGACGATTGCTTCGAAATTCTTTTAACCTTAATGAAAAGGACTTTTACTGGTGGCTTGCTTTTTAAGAAAAATTGGGATGGCTTATTGTAGACACCCCATTTTTGACCGACCTTAAGACTCAGACGTCACCGATTGAGTGCTCGGTGATGTTGCATATCGTGCTCGTTCAGAAGTCTCAGAGTCGCGGCCGTGCGCCCCGCCTCCGGACTTCCGAACCCTCTTTTGCACCTTGCCTCGGTTTGCGAACCAGACTCGGTTTTCTCTGTTTTCTTTCCTGAGGGGAGGGAGAGGTCCCGTAGACCATCTCTCAGTGGCCGTGGGCTACATTTCGTGGCCGTAGGCCATTTTGCCCATTTCGGAGCCCGGTC
>JAPPVO010005337.1:0-42903 GCA_030407325.1 Camellia japonica | reverse complement strand
AATCTTTGCTGAGGGACATTTAAAATTTCCTCTGTGTGTCTTGTATTTGTTGGTTGGTGGTTATTCATTCGATCCAAGAAGGATGTTGCCCACCTTTCCATTGTGTTCATTAGTTGTTGTCCCATAGCATCTACCAAGCCATCCCATGGTTTGTTGGCTGGGTAGATGGAATGGTGGATGGTCCAATTCCTTGGTTTCGTCCAATATTATGAACATGTGGTTCTTGTCCAGAAGTACTGGTCTGTTTGACCAAAGGTTCCGATAGCATAGGAGTCTCCACAGGATGTGTTACCACATTCTCCTCTGGATTAGGTATCTCTACCTCTCCTTCTACGCCTTCTTCCAGGCGTTCATTTTCTCCTTGTCGTCTTCGTCTAGCCATTTTAACAAGTCCACTGGGCGTGCCAAAAATATATGTTGGCTTTTTGGCTTTTCGAAGGGTAATTTTGTAAATGCGAGCGTGCCAGCAAGGATCAATCAGTCCTTACAGAAATTATAATTGCCAACCAATTATCAGACGATTGTGTTTTAGTTCTTTCAGCCTCAATGAAGGAGGACTTTTACTGGTGGCTTGACTTAGGAGAATTTAAGAGAAATAACAGTTAATGTGAAGAACAATCGAAGTATTTCATTAAAATGAACACTTACAATAATTCAAACTCAGCCTCGAAGAGGTTACAGCAACAGTCTACTTGAATCTACTTGAAACTACTCATATGAATCGAAGTGCAGTGCTGGTATTAAAGTGCAGGTATTTAAAGTACAGGAAATGTAAGACTGGAAAGGAAAATATGAAATAAAGACTGGTTTGTATGATCTGAGTCTGGGGCCTTTTCTGAGGGCTTCTCTGCTATTTATACTTGTCAAAGATGACCTTCGAACTTCACTTCGAACCGTCGAACTACTCCTCCATGACCGATGATCATGCTGCCTTAGAAGTAGCCCCACTACGCCATCTCTTGCAGTTGAGCTTCCTCCTGTATTTGAATTTGAATATTGAGTAACTGTTGGAGCCACGTCACTTTGTATCTCTTTACTGATCCAGTGCTACTCAGATCATGTAAGTACCAATGTTCAATGCCCGTGTTCGATCAGGATCGAAGACTTGAATTATCTTCCCATAATACCCTCATTCTGCCACGTGTCAAACTATGATTTGGTTTTACAAAATATGTAGCCAACAAAATAGCACATGTTATTTGGTGGCCTTACTCTCCCATACCATTCATCTTGTGAAAACTATCTCATTATCTCGCAAAACATAATACAAAATTGATGAATCCCATTATTATTTTATTTATTTATTTATTTTATCAGCAATAAGTCTCATTATTGAAACCAGTAAATATCAAATTGGGATACATGTACTTATGCCAGATCCACTAAATAATTTTCACCTAAATTATATTTAGCAATTATGTACTTTCACTAAATTCGCACTTTGATATTTTCACTTTTAATCGTAATAGTTAACTCTTTACATTTTAAATTCAATTACAATTTCACCCATCCATTCATTTAATGTTAATAAGGCTAACGAGAATTTAAAATTGAAGGACTAAAGTGAGATTTTGATAAAATGGAAAGTACTAAAATGAGATTGTAGAAAAAGTATAAGGGTGATGAAGTGGTGAAAAAATGTCACATGTTTCGGATGATCAACTTTCATCAACCTTATTAATGGCCGATAGATGGAGGGGACACTTTGCAACTTGATTTAAAGGATAACAGATTAACTGTTACAATTGAAAATAAATAGATTAAAGTGAGATTTTGATAAAAATATGAGTGCAAGTGTAAATGGGCCAAATATATATATATATATATATATCCACAAAAGGGCTTCTCTCTTTTGCTTTTTTCTTTTTTTTTTTTGGTTTAATAAAAAATTTAAAAAATATAAGGGCCCATAATAGAGACTTTGGATTCTCAATAAAAAAATATATGCACAAATATGTGGAATACATTTTATTAATAAAATTTTTATCTTTTGTTGATTAAAAAAAAAAAGAAGGCGTAATGTGCGCATCATTTTCATTATAAGTATTCGTCCGTCCATTCATTCATTCATTCATTCATTCTCTCTCTCTCTCTCTCATTTGTGTTTTTTTTTTCTATCGGAAAAGAAAGCTTTATTGATGAATTTAAATAAAACAAAGCTTACAAGAATACAACAACAAAGGGGAGGAAAGAGCAAGCGCAACAAAGTGTTATTTCTAATTCCAGCTAGATTGGCACCAAGAAGAACACAGTTATACGCTCTCTCTCATTTATTGTTGATAGATCACACACTAGTATTTTTTTCCTACTCAAATCCCGTAATTTAGTGTTATCTTAGCCTATTATAGTGGGTTTTGGTTGGTATTAGCTGGTCTGGTTTCTACTTGGGTTTTGATCATAGGCTTTGCTTGGTTTGTTTACTTGTTTGTCTTCCTTTTTGCCTTCTCCTGTTGGTTTCTCACCAACTGGAGCTTGGAGCTTCGCCTAGCTCCAAGCTCCTCTTTATTGATGTAATTTTTCTTTCTTCGGATGTTTCATCAATAAAGATTTCTTTTTGTGCCGACCAAAAAAAAAAAAAAAAAAAATCCCGTAATTTGATACTTCAGTTTTTTTACCTGTATCAGATCTTCTATTTTCCATGAATGTAGTCATTTATTTATGTGTTCGTTGTTGCGCCCACCCAAAGACCAAAAAACATAAAATATTGGTCTCTTGCATGCAGATGATTCGATCTTGGTTTGCGAAGACTAGTGGTGGCGACAACTTACTTAAACTGTCGAAGACGCTCCTAATCACATATTTCAGTGCAGCCGTAGCTATGGTGATTTTCAGATCACAGGAATCGCCGTTGCAGTCTGCTTTGAATTCAAAGCCACCAAATGGAAAATCGTTTGGTATTCTTGTGGCTTGTATTGCAATTGGTTTCACTTGTAATATGAATGTGATCTTATTGGAAAAGGAATTGCCAATCGCTGCAAGCATAGTGGAGTATGCTGGCGTGTTTTCGTTTGCCATTGGGTTTTTCACCATGATACAAATGATTCTACCTCTTACCCTCTGGTGGATTGTTTTGCTTCCTGGTGTTTCTATCTTCCTATCATTTCTCTATCGCCTTGCAAAGAACAGGTAACTTTGTATTCATTTATTGTTTTGTTAATTGTTTGGTTTTCTTAACTCAAAATACTGTTTGGTTTTTGTTTTTTAAATTCAGTTTTCTAAAAATTGAGGGTATGTTTGGTTTGGTTTTGAGAGAGTATTTTTTAAAAATTGTTTTGGAGTGAGTTTTTAGAATTTTTTTTTTGTTTGTTTGGTTGTGTATTTTGAAAGTAGTTTTGGAGTTTGAGAGTTTGGAATGATTTGATATTTTGTTGTAATTGAGTAGATGTGTGTGAGAGAAAAAAGTGATTGAGAAAGAGAGAGGAGAGAGAAAAAGTGATTGATTGATGTGTAAGAGAGAAAAAGTGATTTTGAAAATTGTCTTAGAAAAATTATAAACCAAACAAGTTTTTTAGAAATTTTTTTTTCCAAAATCACTCTACAAATCCAAACCAAACATACCTTGAATATTTTGGGTATGTTTGGTTTGGTTTTGGGAGAGTAGTTTTTAAAAATTGTTTTGGGAGAGAGAGTTTAGAAATTTTTTTTTGATTTGTTTGGTTGTGTATTTTGAAAGTAGTTATGGAGTTTGGAATGATTTGATATTTTGTTATAATTGAGTAGATATGTGTGAGAGAAAAAGTGATTGAAAATGAGAGAGGATAAAGAAAAAGTGATTGATTGATAGGTAAGAGAGAGAAAGTGATTTTGAAAATTGTTTTGAAAAATTTACAAACCAAACAAATTTAAATTTTTTTTTTTTTCCAAAATCACTCTACAAATTCAAACCAAACATATCCTTTGTTTTTCATTTTTGTTTTTAGCGAATATTTTTTAAATTTTAAGCAATTTTTTTACTTTTTTTGATGTACTTTATTTGGATGTATCTAAATAGTAAAATATTTGTGAAAATTATTTTAAAAATTAATAAATACACAAAAATACAAAAAATGTATTGAATTTTCATATTTTTTTTTATATTTTTTGGTATTTAGTGTATTTTTAAAATATTTTTTTCACAGATATTATATTTTTTAAGTATATATATGTTAGGTGTATCTAAAAATTAAAAAAAAAATTGGTTAAAACATTTTTAAAAAATCATTAACAACATTAAAATACGAAAAATAAAAAATAAAATTTTCTAAAATCTGTTTTCTAAAAATCAAAACCAAACAAGTTAGTTTTTTTATTTTTGTTTTTATTTATTTATTTTTAAAGCAAAAACGAGACCGATTCACCAATCAAATCAGTGAAAAGTTCTTCATTTTTACTAGGCTTGAAAGCGTATACAAATCAAATCAGTGGGGAAAAAAAAATAAAAAATAAAAATATAATAATTGAATTAGGAAATACTTAATTTTATAAAACTTTCTAAGAAATGCACTGACTCAAAATTTCCTTATAAATAATATTCAATCCGATTTAAAGGATTTTTTATTTATTTATATTTCAACAGGCTTTTTCTTTTTTTTGGGGGGGGGGGGTGGTTTGAGACCGATATGTTTGTCCAAACAAATGACACAACGAATTTTTACCTAGGTACTTATTATAGGTTTTTGAATTGTGAATTGTGAAGGGTTGCTACAGAATATGTGAACGCTATGTTCTATTGGGGGGACAACAACCAGGCGAAGCATTTCTGTGAGGTGAAAAAAGGGACAACATTGGGCGAGTTGGAGGCGATGATCAGGCCCAAGGTGGCCCCAACTGGAGAAAACGTGCAACTGAAGTTCAAATGTAGGATCCCATATTGGCAGTCCAAATACGAAGTGAAGTATGACTTGGTAGAAATCGAAGACGATGATACTTTGGCTTTGGTCTTGAATAAATCGAAAAGCTCATGGTCAGAGCTTACTTTGCAATTTAAAGTTGAATGGGACGAGAGCACGACGCCAGTAGGTGGAGGGGGATCATTCACTCAATCGCTGCAGACGGAGTCTCCTCCTCCTCCTTCTCCAAGTGCTAATGGAGTGGTCAACATAACCTCGTCTGTGCAGTGAACTCAAGAATATTTTCCAACTACTCTTTAATTATATGGGTAAGTTATTTTAATTTCAGGATTTTCATAATTTCAGGATCCTCTCTCTTGTTGATGTTAATCATATTAGAAAACTAAACCAAGGGATTGTTAGCACGTTGGCCACCAAGTCTGTGTTAACTAGAGATCTTGGGTGTCATATAACACGAGTGGATTTATCTTTACAAATAATTTATTTTAATTATTTGTTTTTTCTTCTATTGGTTGGAACAAAATGCAAAAAACTTCAAATATTCACTAATATTTTTTTGGAAAAATTATACAAATAGTTCCTGTAGTTTACACAATATGTCAATTTGGTCTCTGTAATTTCAATTTGCTCCATTTTGCCCCTTAATTTAACAGATTGTGTCATTTTAGTCCAATAAATAACGGTTGTTAAGTTAATTTAACGAAAAGTCAATCAATGTGTCAATTTGGTCATTGTATTTTTCACAATGTATCAATTTAGTCCTTGTCAAAATCGAGAAAATTGAAACTATAAGGACCAAATTGACACATCGTATAAAGTATAGAGACCAAATTGACACATTGTTTGACCTTCTGTTAAATTAATTTAACAACCGTTATTTATTGGACTAAAATGACACAATACGTTAAATTAAGAGGCAAAATCGAGCAAATTGAAACTACATGGACCAAATTGATACATCCTATAAACTATAGAGACTATTTGCATAATTTACCACCTTTTTTTTTTGTTCTACTTCTTTTATGAGTCAATTGAATATATATCTAGATTTTTATTATATTTGAGTAACAAGCCCTCTAATATTATTTTGTTTATCAGCAAAAGAAAATTTATTGATGAAAATCAAATGTACAGAATACAAAGACAAACATCAATAAAAGGAGGCGAGTGCCAAAAGCATCAAAGCAAACTAGACGATTCCAACTAGGTTGGGACCAGAAAGTAAGCTAATCATCTACTAGCACTACACCATAGCTGGAGAAAAACTAATCGAACAAACAAAAAGCAAAAGAAATAATAAGAAGTCCTCTAATATAGAATACCTAAAAAAGCAACCTTTTTTCTTTTAATTTTTTGTGTGTTTGGTAAATTTACGTTTTTATTTTATATTTACAAAAATTTTATAAACTGGTTTTTGTTTATATTTTTGTTTATTTTTAGAAAAACATAAATTACAAACGCTTTTGGTAATAGACAAAATGTTTTTAAAAATTTAAAAATATAAAGAGTGAGAAATGACAAGTAGTGGCAAGTGCGGCGGAAGACGGTGGTGGAAAGTGGTGATGGTGGGTGGTGTGGTAGCTGGTGGTGGTGGTGTGGTGCTGGTGGTGGTGGGTGACGGGCGGTGTAGCAGTGGGTGTGGTGTGTGGCTGGTGGTGGTGGTGGCGGTGGTGGTGCTGGCAGTGGTGGCGGATGGCGGATGGCGGTGGCGGGTGGTAGTGGTGGTGGGTGGTAGGTGGGTGACGGATAGCGGTGGTAGCAAGTGGGTGGCGGTGTTGGTGTGGCAGCAGGTAGGTGGCGGATGGCGGGTGGTGTGGTGGTGGTGGGTGGGTGACGGTGGTGGTGTAGCGAGTAGGTGGTGGTGGGTGGTTGGTGCGGGGGTGGCGAGTGATGGTGTGGTGGTTAGGTGTAGTAGTGATGGCGGGTGGGTGACAGGTGGCTGTGGTTAGGTGGCTCGTGGTGGCAAGTGGTGGTGGGTGGGTGACGATAGAGGTGGTAGGTAGTAGCGAGTGGGTGGTGTGGTGGCGGTGTGGCAGATGGTGGGTGGTGGGTGGTGGTGGTGGTGGTAGTGGGTGGGTGGGGTGGCAGGTGGATGATGGTGGTGGTAGTTAGGTGAGTGGTGGGTGGCAAGAGGTAGCAAGTGGTGGTGGCGGCGGTGGATGGTAGTAGCGGGTGGTGGTGTGGCGGGTGGATGGAAGGTGGGTGGTGGTGGCGATGGGTGCAGGTGGGTAGTGGATGTGGTGGGTGGTGGTGGCGGGTGGGTGTGATGGCAGAAGACGGTAGTAGAAAATGGTGGCGGGTGGTGGCTAGTGTTGGGTGGTAAAAAAAAAAAAAAAACTCAAAACTCAAAATAGAAACACATTTTTTGTGTTTTCATTTTTCGGCCAAATTTATAAACTGAGATCATTGATTTATAAATCAAAATTTTACCAAACAAGTTTTTATTTGAGTTTTTAAAATTTTTGTAAGTATAAATAGAAAACTGAAAACGTAAGTGTTACCTGTTTGGTAATGTTTACGTTTTCAGTTTATATTTACAAAAATTTTATAAATTGGTTTTTGTTTATTTTTAAAAAACATAAACTATAAACGCGTTTGGTAATTGAAAAAATGTTTAAAAAATTTAAAAAATATAAAAAAGTGAGAAATGGCAAGTGTGGCAAATGGCAGCGGAAGACGATGGTGGAAAGTGGTGACAATGGGTGGTGTGTAGCGGGTGGTGGTCGGTGGGTGGGTGATGGTAGCGGGTGGGGGTGGTAGCGAGCGAGTGGTGATGGCAGGTAGATGGTGGATGGGGGTGTGGTGGTGGTGGTGGCGGGTGGTAGTGGTGGGTGGGTAGGTGACGGTGGCGGTGGTGGTGGTGTGATGGTAGGTGGGTGCGGATGACGGGTGGTGGGTGGTGGTGGCGGGTAGGTGGCGGGTGGTGGGTGGATGACGGTGGCGTGGTAGGTGGTAACGAGGTGGGGGGTAGAGGTGGTGCGGGTGGGGGGCAGGTGTGGCGGATGACGGGTGGTGGCGGGTGGTGGTGGTGGTGTGGGTGTTGTTGCAAGTGGGTGGCGGGTGGGTGGCAGTGCTGGTGGATGGCTGGTGGTGGCGGGTAGTGGATGGTGTGGCATGTGGGTGGTGAGTGTGTGGCGGGTAGGTAACGGGTGGTGTGGCGGGCAGTGGATGTAGTGGGGGTGGTGGCGGTGGATGGTAGGTGGTGGTGGTGGTTGTGGCAAGGGGTGGTGTTGGTGGCGAGTGGGTGGTGGCCGGTGGGTGGTAGTGGGTGGTGGGCGGGGTGGTGGTGCAGGTGGTGTGAGTGGTGTGGCAGGTGTGTGGGGGTGGTGATGGTGGCGGAAGACGGTGGTAGAAAGTCGGTGGCGTGGTGGTGGCTAGTGTTGGTGGTAAAAAAAAAAAATTTGAAAACTCAAAACGGAAACACATTTTTTGAGTTTACATTTTTTGGTCAAATTTATAAACTGAGATCGCTGATTTATAAATCAAAAATTACCAAACAAGTTTTTATTTGAGTTTTTAAAATTTTTGTAAATATAAATAGAAAATTAAAAACGTAAGTGTTACCAAACGGTTTTAGTGATTTTTTTTTTTTTTTAATTATGTCAAAATTTTTTACTTTTCCTGTCGGTCTTGTGTAAACAAATCTAAAAAATTAGTTTATTTGAAAAAATTCAACAAAAATTGAAAATTTCAAAACAAACAAACAACCAAACAAAAAAAGTCGACTGTTTTTTTGGCTTATTTTTGTCTTTTCTAGACTAATTTTGGATTTTTTTATTTAATTTTTCGGTTCGTCTCATCAAGTTAAATCTAAAAGTCTAAAGCTTTTTGAATTTTTTTTTGAATTTTTTTTTATTTTAAATTTACTAAAGATGAAAATAAGCCCAAAAAAATACACCAAATAAACAAACCCCAAACACTCATTGATAAATGAAATAATCCGATAGTTCATTTTATATGTGATATCAGGTCATCACAAACTCTCTTAATCATGAAAAGATATTTAGCAATTTTGAGACATTATTAAGTGGTGTTTCAAGAGTTTGTAATTGATAGAGAAGGTAGAGTTCACGATTGTGTGTTGGGTCACAAGGGAAGAATAAGGAGCATAACATTTGGTGATTGGTGGTGCTCCTAAACCACCTAATAAATTTTCCTTCGTAACCCATGCTTTCTGCAATGCTGAAAAGTTGTCACTAATTGTAAAAATGGTGGCACGTCCAAAAATTTTAAAAACTTCATACATTATACTAATATTTAATAATATGATTTCAAAATTAGAATATTCCACACCGTATAATCATAGTAGTTCACACCGCCAAATTATAAAGTTTTGCACATATAACAAAAATTTAAAAATAATTTTTAAATGAACTTTTATCTAATATTGATCTCTTATATTTTATCTGTGCTATTTGTTATATTTGTTTATTGTTTAGAATTATTTATATTATTACATTTGTCTTTATTTGTTGCCATTCTTGTTTTCAAATCACGTGTCATTTATGATTTTTTTCTCCCCATAAATTATACCTTAATTTACTTACACACTTTATTTTACATTCATTCTTGTTTCTTCATTTTTTGAAAATAAGAATATTGTCACGTTTCACATGACACTCTTAAAAATGAGCTTAGAAAATTATTGAAACATCTTTTTATTCATAAATTGATTCATCCTGTGCTAATTTTTACTTGTTCTAACTATGCATAGTAACACACATTTTCAACTATGAAATTAGTCAAGGCTAAACTGCATAATAGGATTAAAGATGATTTGATCATATTTATTGAAAAAGATATACATCGAGATTTTGATGTCGATCATATCATAGATATATATGCAGTAGACTGAGACATATAATAAGTTAGTGTAGACAAAAAAAAATTGTTCATTATTTATTTTTACATGATTATGTTGGCAAAGAATGTTTAATTAATAGTAATATAATTTACTTTTTTTTATTGTTGATAAAAATTAATATTATTTTTACTTTTTTATTATTTACTTTTTGTTTGCACTCGAGAATGAACCTTGAATCCATCCCAAATTAAATGTCCAATACTCCGGCCACAACAAGAATTTGTCATTAAATGTGCGATGATTTAGTGAAAATAAAAAAGTTGAAGTTCAAAAGCTGGTGGAAATGGGATGAAAATGATCAAATGAGTTAGGAGTGAATTTTCCTAAAATGCAGCTTTTTACTTGGAATGTCTGGTTAGCAGAGTGGAAAGTAATATCATCAAAAACATTTGAAGCCAAGGAAGTTGGTTTCTACAAATGGTCGACATTGTTGATTTCTCAGAATTGAAGATCGAAGTCTTCGTCATCTTCTTCAGAAAACTTACACAAATCTGTGTCATTGATAACCATTGCAAGAACATCTCAACATGAAAGAGGAATTGACAAATGCAAAGAGGAGATCTTGAGATGCTTTGAATGGATTTCGGGTTTAAAGATCAACTTTCAAGAAGGTCGGTTACGCGGAGTTGGATTATCAGAATTATTCATGAAAGAGGCAGTTCAAGGAACCATCTCTTATATCTTGGTCTTGGAACGCTTTTGGGAAAAGACTTAAAAATCGGGCTAGCTATTGTTGAGAAAGGTAGAATTACTGCAATTAAATCAAAATTATTGGACTTGCCCATATATTACATGTCTTGATTCAGAATTCCTGCAAGTATTACAAAGGCTCTGGAGAAAATTTGAAAAATGTTTTTTGAAGGGTTACAATGAAGATGAAGGAAATTACATCATTTTAAGATGGAGCTCTGTGACTACAAAGAAAAAAAAAAAATTGGTGGAGGTTTAGAGGGGAAGGATATTATGTGTGGAAAAGTATAGGATTACCCAGATGGCTGTTTGGTTTTATAACTGTTCAGATCAGTGGAAATTGTCAAAGGTATGGAAACCCAATTCTCTCCTTAGATCGCCACATTTTCGAAATTTTGGAATGTCTTTTTGGGAGGGTTATCAATTAAGGTTGGCTGTGGTTCTTCGACAAAGCTTTGAATGACGTTTGGGTAGATGGAAAAGCTCATAAGAAGGTATTTCTGAGGTTCTTCTGCCTGTGGATTTATAGATCAAATCATGGTGAGTGATTTTTCTGAAAATGATCATGCAGTGATTTTTTTTTGGATGGCTTGATTTAATTCTACAGAAGTTGTGGGTACAATAATCATTTCAGCTTTCAGCTCCCAAACCTCAACCTTACCCAAAAGAAAAAAATCATCATTCTAGAGGATCTAGACTCAATCATGGTATTCACCCAAAAAAGGACTCAATCATGGAAATCTTTGGCCTATTAGGAGCTACTAAGTAACTTGGAAGGAATTTACTATCAAGTCCTTATGAGGGAGAGGTCAATGGAGGCAAAGCTGTGAGTAGGAGTCTCATTTGGAAGAACATTAGTCTATAAGAACATTAGTCCTTATGAGTGGATAAGATTACAAACAAGTTGAGTTGATACCAAGTGGTAAGCTGTGCAAGTATAGCTTGAAAACTTAACGAGCTTCCAAGCGTGCGACTTATTTACATAATTACTTTTAAAATATGTTGAAACTTGACTAGTTTACATTATGAGCCTGTCTAAAATGAGATTTTAACAAATCGAACTCAAGAAAATTAAATGGACAGTTCTTGTTTCCTCAGAAGGTCTTGTGCTATATTGGTTTGAAAAATTGAAAGTTGGAGAAAATTATTTGGGAGGCAATCTTCAACATTATGGACTTTAGAGCAAAGTAGGAATGACAAAGCATTTATATGGTAGCATTTGGGTCAAGGCTTACAATTATTCAGTGAATGACATAAAATGGTTACTGCCCTTTTCAAGATGTGTCAAAAATATGCCCTTCAAAATTTTAAAAATCTATCTAAAGCTTAATAAAAAATAAAAAATAAAATCCTCTTTATCCAATGACCCCATGAATAAAGAAAGAAAGAAAAAAAACCATCTAAAGAGCCAGCAAAATAAAATCACTTTACATGAGCCTTGTTTAGAGTGAAATTTTGTTTTTTGGTTTATTTTTCATAATGTAAAGTTTCTTTCAATTTAAAATTTTTTTACATCGATACAATTTGAACCAACCAAAATATTATTTTAAATTCTTTAAATATTAGAAGATAAGTTACTACTACAATATTATTTTTGTGATAAAAACTGGAGAATGAAACATTTATAGAGCAAGTTTTATACTTTTTCTTTATTTATATGAAATTGTACAATTTTTTATAAAACATCTTAAAATTTCATGTAAGTCCCTCATTTGCACTAAACCTACAAACCGAATTGTAGCAAATAGTCAATATTCATATAAGGTTTAGCATCGAACTGAACTCTATTGTTTACACCATTCGCCTCAATAACAAAATATTAATAAAACATTTCCTCTCCCAAAGGCAAACACATTAATTTTCATCTTAAGTTTCTTAAGTGGAGAAATCTGATCCCACTTCACCTATTCTTCAACACGATATCTAAGTTGTCATGTTATTTCTGATGCATTTCCTTTTAATATAAGGAAAAAAAAAAAAGAAAAAAAAAGTGAGAAGTTGACAAAATAATTGCAAACTCATGAAAGTACAAAGAATTTATGCATTAGATTGTGCAAATGAGTGTTGTACTTTCATGAATTTGTAATTATTTTTTTTACTTTTCATTTTTGATATTTTCCTTTAATATATAACCATTTTATATTGATTGACATTTTCTGCATTTCCTACATAATTTTGCGTGTATCAGCAACATTTTCAAAACTTTGCCACTAAGGTCATTTTGTTTTTTGTTTTTTGTTTTGTTTTGTTTTGTTTTTTTTTTTTTTATAATGGAGAGGCGGGCTCAGAACAATGGTAAAGGAGGTTGGATCCCTGTGTTGAAGCAACGTCGAGGAGGTGGAGCTTGGGGAAAGGATGTTAGGCGCGGCCTCCACACAATATTCATGGACAATCTTCCTTGCTCCATGGATGCTAAATCCCTGTTCAAGCTGTTCTCCAAGTTTGGCATTGTAAGAGATGTTTTTATTCCCTTCAAAAGGAGAAGAGTGTCAAACTCCCGATTTGGTTTTGTGAGATATGGCTGTCCTGTTGCATCAGACGTTGCTATTCAGAAAGCAAATGGCCTCTTGGTGGACGATAAGGTGCTAGCAGTCAACATGGCTTCTTACGATAGGAGTAACAGGGGTGTACAGAGCTAGAGGCGGGTTCAGAACAATAGAGGTGCCTTTGAAACAACCACAACGGGGGGTCAAATGCCATTTGTTGGCTCTAGAACGTTCGCAGAGGTATTAAAAGGGGGCAAACTCAATGGGAAAGCTTGTCCGACCATCAGAGCAAACGAAGTTGGCCATAGATGGCTATATGACAGTGTTGTAATCAGACTAAATATGGATTACACTGTAAATAGTGTCAGAGAGGCTCTCGAGGAGAATGGGATATTGCAGGTCATGGTTAGAAAGGGGGGAGGTCGTGACGTAGTTGTAACTTTTAATTCCCATGAGGAGATGCAATCTAACGTCCATAATATGAAGGCGTGGTTCAAAGATTGGAGCCAGTTTGTATTAGAATGGCAGCCCGGTCTTCAAATCTAGCAGGAGAGATGCGTGTGGTTAAGATGTTTTGGCATACCCCTTAACCTCTGGAATAGAAACACTCTGAACAGTATTGGTAGATTGTGGGGATCAGTTCTTAGCCTAGAGGGTGATGTGGATCATCCTAAATCCTTCTCCTCCACTAGGATTAAAGTGGTGACATCCTGCATGGAGTTCATCTCTTCAACAATAAATTTGGAGTGCAAGGGCTTACTTCATCCTATCCTTGTGCATGAGGATCACCTGGTCAACACAGTTGAGTTTCCTACCAGCTCACACACTGAGCATGATGATTGCAACTCCATTGTAGGAGCGGGGCCAATTAATTTTCCGCAGAAATTCGGTGAGGAGAAGCTTGATGATGCTACAATGGCACATGGTGATCGGAGGCTCACACAGTGCAACCGTGGTGAGAAGAAACCGGCTATGATAGGCAGCTAGGTGAGAACGTAGCTGGTGTGGTGGTTGCTGGTCCCGATGAGGAAGCACCCACGAAAGACCTCAACCAGTGCTACAGTGGGGAGTTGATAGGTGGAAGAGACGTTATGTGAGGGAAAGGTCTGCAGTGCTAGTGCTAGTGCAGTAGGTGTGAAGGGGGCAATGATGGGGGGGCAATGATGGGGGATCTATCCACTTGCCCACTAAATCTGGCTGATCCACTGAGAAGTGATGTGGAAGCTTCATCTACCCGTTCCAACAAAAGCTCTAGTGGGTCGATGGATGTCTTTGGGCCTGGTATTTCTTTTGAGGTGGATCTAGCCCAACCAAATGGGTTGCAAAGAGTCCAAAGTCTAACTATTCTTAAGCCTTCTGAATTACCTGCCTCTAGGACTATTACTTGTCATGCTCCAGTCTCAGGCCCATATGTTATTGCTGGGCCATCTTCTCTGGGCACTCTAGGCCTTAAGGATCAAAGCCTTGATTTCACCACCAATCCCTATCGGAAGGCAAAGAATTCTGGGAAGAAGAAGGCTCAAGTGGAGGGCTTCTCACGTTTTGTTAGGCTTTATGGCCAGACAACTGCCACTACTGTTAAGCATTCATCTAGGTTTGTCATTCTCAGACCTGCTGCTGCTGCCCTTGCACAACCAAACTTGTCCGAAGGAAATTCCAGCTCAAGCAGCCTCCTCCTCAAAGAAGCTAAGGCAACCATCCAGTTGGGGGAGCAGCTTGGAATTAATTTTAAAGGGAAAGAAGTTGCTGTGATGGATAAGATTATTGATCTTGAACTTAAAGATAAAGAGAGAATCAATGAAGTGGGCTTGGCAAAGCCGTGATTGCTGTGTCTGGGGGCCTCACAGTGCATCATCTGGTCTCTATGAAGCTTCTCTCCTGGAATGTCAGAGGCATTGGTAAGCCTGAAAAGAGGGGTAGAATCAAACGTCTCCCGAGAGATAGACATATTGATGTTGCCTTCCTCCAAGAAACCAAGAAAGTAATAGATTCAGAGTTTGCTGCTCGTGGGCTTTGGGGTAATCGGAAAATGGAGTTTATGTCTGTAGATCCTGTTGGGACTGCAGGTGGGCTTCTCTGCATTTGGGATCCGGATGTTTTCCAACTAGTTGGGAGCTGCTGCAACAGGAGGTTTATTCTCCTCTCAGGTACACTCTACAGCTCATTTGATTGTGTTCTCCTAAATGTATATGCTCCTAATGATGTTGGTAGTCGGTCCATTCTCTGGAATTCCATCTTTAAGCTCAAGGACTCATTCCCTAGGCCTTGGTGCTTGGCTAGTGATCTTAATGAAATTAGGCACATGGGGGAGAGGGTTGGCTGTGTCAGAAGAGATAGGGGAATGCGTCATCTTAATGAGTTTATAAACAAATGTGAATTGAGTGATCTTCCCCTCCTTGGCCGGTCCTACGCTTGGTGTAATTCTCAGGAGGGCCAGAAATGGAGTCGAATTGACAGAATAATGCTTAGCCCAGAATGGTTGGTTCACTTCAAAATGAAACTCTGGGGCCTGCCTAGGTTAATATCAGACCATTGCCCTCTATTGATGATGGAAGATGAAAGAGATTGGGGCCCTAAGCCCTTTAGGTTTCTTAATGCTTGGACCCTGCACCCCAATTTCTCTCATTTTTTCATTTCCTGTTGGGAGAATTCTACTGTCTCTAGTTGGGCAGGCTTCATAATCCAGCAAAAGTTCAAGCATCTTAAGATGAAGTTAAAGGTTTGGAACACTGAAGTGTTTGGTAATATTACCACTAAACTCAAGGAAACCGAGGAGGAATTGCATGCCTTTGACAGAATAGCAGAGGAAAGAGTACTGCTCCAATCAGAAATGGTTCGGAGAAGAGAAGTAAGATGTGAAGTGTGGAAACTCTACAGGAAGGTGGAGTGGCTATGGCATCAACAATCTCGAATGAATTGGTCTTTGCAAGGGGACAAGAATACTAGGTTCTTTCATGCTGTTGCAAGTACCAGACAGAATAAGAACATGATAAGTTCGATCTCAGTAAATGGAGTGTCTCTTGAGGAGCCGAGCAGAGTTAAACATGAGGTGTTCCTCCATTTTAAGAAACACTTCAAGGAAGATTGGGTCAAGAGGCCCGTATTGGGAGGGGATTTCAGATTCATTGAGGCCACCATTTCCCAACATCTTGTCTCAGAATTCACTGAAGTAGAGGTATGGGCTGCCATTAAAGAGAGTAATAGCAACAAGGCTCCCGGACCAGATGGGTTTAACCTCCTATGCTTCCAGAAGTTTTGGAAAAAAATGAAACAAGTGATTATGCAATTCTTCCAAGACTTTCACAGCCACAGCAAACTTACTTATGGCATCAACAGTTCGCTCGTTGCACTTATCCCCAAGACTCCTAATCCCCATAATCTGTCAGATTACAGACCCATTATTGCTAATGAAGTAGTAGATGGTTGGAAGAAGGCTAAGCAACAAGGATTGATCATCAAGCTAGATTTTGAGAAAGCTTTCGATTCAGTTAACTGGGAGTTCCTGTTCTCTTTGATGTCCAGTTTTGGTTTTGGGACTAAATGGGTCTCTTGGATTAAAACATGTGTATCTACATCTAGAATCTCCATCCTAGTCAATGGTTCTCCAACTAATGAGTTCTCTCCGCAAAGAGGACTACGTCAAGGCGATCCATTGTCACCCTTTCTCTTCAATATAGTGGCTGAGGGGCTTAATATTCTACTAAATAGAGCACTAAATCTTGGCATCCTACATGGTGTCTCGGTTGGGGTTAATGGGGTTCTGTTATCATATCTTCAATTTGCTGATGACTCAATTTTCTTCTGCAAGACTGATATGGACCAGGTGGTGATTGTCAAAAGACTCCTCCAGTGCTTTGAAGTCCTTTCAGGGCTTAGAATAAATTATCACAAGAGTGTTGTGTGTGGTGTAGGTGTGAATGATGAGTATCTAAATGAAATTGCCAGTCTCTTGAACTGTCAGGTGCAAAGCTTGCCACTGAAATTTTTGGGGTTACCTTTAGGAGCCAACCCGGGTAGAAAATCAACCTGGAAGCCTGTGCTTGATAATATTAGATCTAGGCTTTCAGGTTGGAAGAGGAAAATGTTGTCCTTTGCTGGGAGGTTAACCTTGATCAAGTCTGTCCTTTCTAGCCTCCCGGTGTACTATCTTTCCCTTTTCAAGATGCCCGAAGGCGTGGCTCGTGAAATTGAAAAGATTAAGGCTGCTTTCTTGTGGGGTGGTGATGGCCTAAAAAGAAAAGTTCATCTGGTAAAATGGATTGAGGTTACAAAGAGTGTTGCCCAAGGGGGTCTGGGCATCAGAAGGATTAGGGATGTCAATGCATGTCTGCTTCTAAAATGGTGGTGGAAATTTGGAAATCAAATCTCAGCATTATGGAGGAAAGTTATCTGTAGCAAGTATAAAATTGAGGTCCAGTGTTGGCATCCTCCTGTGCAATCCTCCTACAAGTTCTCTAGGGTATGGAAGGATATCACCTATATAGGAGTCTATAGCGCTCATACGTTTCAATTCTTCCTGGATAACTGCCAAATCAAGGTTGGGAATGGTAGTCGTATCAGATTTTGGCATGACAAGTGGTGTGGATCTACCTATCTAAAGGAGGAATTCCCCTTTCTCTTCAACCTGTCTGTTGATAAGAATGGTTCTCTTCAACATTTCTATCCTAGGAAAACCAGCACTTCAGTTTGGAACTTTCCATATAGAAGAAACCTCTATGCCTGGGAAGAGACCAGTGAAGCTAGGTTGATTACAATGTTATCTTCTGCCCCCCCTTTGTGCCTCTCTAGTCCTGACAGCCTGGTGTGGTCTGCTGTGGGTCCAGGTTCTTGTGTTTTCTCTGTGTCCTCCTTATATTCTCTTTGTAATTCTCTCCTTGGGCCTCACCTCAACATCAGTGAATTCATCTGGAGCAATACCTTACCTCTCAAAGTTTAGTTTTTTGGATGGTTAGCTTGGAAAAACAGAGTTAAAACAGCGGTGTTTCTGCTCGATATTGGTATCCGAGGCAGCAATGTTTCTCCTTTATGTCCTCTCTGCAAAGTGGCCTCTGAATTTGTGTCTCATGTTTTGCTCCATTGTCATTTCTCTTGGACCATTTGGTCATCTGTGCTATTTGAGTGGGGGCTCAGTTGGTGTATTCCTCAATTTGCAGCAGCTCTGTTTAACTGGTGGATGGGGGTTAAGCTCAAGCACCCTCTCAAGAAATTCTGGGGAGCCATCCCACTGGTTGTACTGTGGTCCCTTTGGAGGCTAAGGAATGAATGTGTTTTTAGAGATGCTCATCCTAATGCTGTAGAATTGTGGGAACTTATTAAGATCAGATTGGCTCTTTGGCTTAAAGCTTCTATCAAGGATTTCCCCTTCACAGTTGAGGATGTGGTTCTCAATTGGAGTCAAATCAGGCTATGTTATTCAATTTAAAAGGAATCTGCCACTGTCCTGTTCAGTTTCAGCTCCAGTGGTGATCTGCTGCTGTTATCCCAGTGGATGATCTGCAATTAGTGATTTGTGTAGCTGACCTGGTGATTGATACCCCAGCGGGATTGTTGCTGAATTGGTGATTTTATGATCTGGTAGAGTAGCTGATTTCTGGGTGCTTGTTGCTGTCTTGCTGACTTGTTTGTTGCTCTAGTTGGTAGAGTTGAGTTGTTCTCTGCCTTGCTGACTTGGAATTCTTGGCTGTTTGGGGTTCTGTCCCGCCAGTGGGTGATCTCCATCTGGTAGTGTTGTTGATTTTTGTGGGGAAAGTGATGGTAGAGTTGAGTTGTTCTCTATCTTGCTGAGTTGGAGTTCTTGGTTGTATGGTGTTCTTTTGTTCTCTCTTCTTGTTGGTTTCTCACCAACTGGAGCTTTGAGCTTGTCCTAGCTGTGAGTTCCTCTTTATTGATGTATTCTATCTTTATGTTGTTTCATCAATAAAGATTTTTTTTGCCGATCAAAAAAAAAAAAAAAGGTTATTTTGTTTTTTGTTTTTATATTTATTTTTGGGATGATATTTTACTCACGACTCTTATGACGACAAAAATTGGTTCCCCAATATTTTTTGCAATAAAATTTTATTTTTGAACCTAAAGTTCTTATATGTTGTAATAAAAATCAATCAGCTCAATATAAATTAATGATTAGGGGTGGAACTGTTATGGGACCAGAGATACCTCGCCCTCTCTTGAATATATATATATATATATATATTTTAAACTTATACTCCTACATAATTTTGAGTATTTATAATATAATTAGTATATTATTCTTAAATTCTAAGTAAATTTGATTTGATCCTCTATAGAAAGCACGTATACGGATATGAGGTATGGATACGATACGATATGGATACGGTGATACAACAAAACCTAAAATAGTAGGATACGGGTACGGTTAGGATACGTTTGTAAAAAATAAAAAAATAAATAAATTATTAACAGTAAGTTACACATAAGCTCAAGAATGTTGAGAAACCATAGTAACTTATAATGCAAAATACTAATCTTTAAGAATTGGGTAGTAATTTAAGCCAGTTGCTAGTTTAGTTTTTAAATTTTCAATAGATCTTGTAAATATTTCATTTCAATATCGAGTCTAATATGCTGATATTATAATATCAAAACAATCTACAACTTGACCCTATGCTTTTTCCTTTTGCACTAGTCAAAAATATTCTATGCAAGTTTATTTGTTTATTTATTTATTGATATTTAATTTTACCATTGTTATATTATCTTATTAACCCTTCTATGTAGTTATAGGGGACATGCATGATACAATGAAGATATGTCAATTTGATGAATTCTATTACTTTAGCTTACTATGTTATTTTTATAAAAAAAACTAAGCAAAGTATTGTAAAAATATTCTATTTATCCTCGCAATTATATTATATTATGATGTTATGCAAGAAATGATACAATTTTAATTTCGTAAAATGAGTAATACTTGACTTGGAACATTTGATACTTCAAAATTAATTAAGAAGTATCCGATAATATGTGATTTAGAGCATCTGATACTTCAAAACTAAGTATCCGATACTTCAAAATTAATGAAAAATTAATTAAGAAGTATCTGATACTTTTAATAAGTATCTAATACGTATCCAAGGAGTATCGGTATCCGATACGGATACGTTTTCCTCTTTGAAGTATCCATGCTTCTAGGATCCCCTCAAAATCTGAATAATTTTTTTATTGTCCTTTGAAATCTCCTCTAAAATTTTTACTTATCCCAATATTTCCAACTGCTCCTTGTAATTGAATATTAGAGATTAAGAATTCAGACATAGAAAAATATCAAGAAAAAATAATATATGATCTGATTTAATTCTTGTGTGATTGGGATTAACACATCATTTTTCTTAGTATTCTTCTATATCTAAGTTATTCGACTTTAGCATTACTGCACAATTTAGATCATTATTTCCATTTACCCTCTACATATTTTTATACTTCTTATTGGTTAATCAGTTTCATTCACCTCTCATCTCTAAGTGTCAGTGATGATAACGACTTTATAATAAACATTCATTTTATATTATTATAGTCACATATTTCATTAATAATGATTCTAAGGAAAAGATTATGGTACACATCCTTAAAAGGGTATCATATGTATTTTATAATTAAAAAAAAATAGCATAATTTTATAATTTCTGAGTTCTAACTTAAAAAATAAAATAAAATAAAATAAAAAGTCATAACCAAACACCACATAATGTCTAACCAAATATCTTATGAGTTATAATTAAAATACTATTATAATTAAAGAAGAAAATTGGTCATAACTAAAGAAGAAAATAGTATGACTAGGGATGCATATGGTACACTATTTATAATTTACACTTCTTAGAAAAATAAATAAAATTATGGTATTTCTTAGGAGGGCATGAATACCATAATTTAACACTATTATGTAATTAACAGCATGAATATTACAAGTTTTAAATTCAAAAAAAAGAGAATCAAAACAAAAAGCATTAATAATAATACGCAACATAATAAATTTTAGAGAAAATTAGTGAAACATCTATCTCCAACTTTGCATAGTAGGAGAGGTCCAAGATTTTTTTATTTATTTTATTAGCTGAGATCCCTCAACATTTTTACAAAGAAAATTTGACTCAGAGAAATTTCGATATTTGTCTGTGAATTAGAGAAATTTCTCTACGAAAATTGAAATCTCTCTGAGTCAGGGCGAAATTTCTTTGAGCCAGGCAAAATTTCTCTGAATTGAATTTTCTCTGTAAAAATATTGAGGGATCTTAACTATTATGAAAATATTGTATATCATTTTATCTTATAAGATCTTAATATTAAGTATCTTAAAAAAAATTCTCCTAAATTTTATATATGAATTAGACTTTTGAAATTTTAAATGTTGTAAAATACGTATATATATATATATACACATATCAAAAGAATTTGAAAATGAAGACTTATTTTGACCCTCACAATTGAAAATCTTAATTTTGCCCCAGGAATGATTATGACTGATCGTGCATCGAATATCTAGACCTAAGATACAACTAATCTTTAACAACAATCCACATCCAAAAAAAAAAAAAAAAAAAAACTATATATAAAAACACAACAGAGTTATTGGGTAGTTCGAATTTTCCCTGGCCCAAATGGTTTGAAGTGCCAAAACGACGTCGTTTTGACACTTTTTTTTTTTTTTCCTTTCCCTTCTCTTCTTTTTCTTCTTCCTTCCCTCTCTCTTTTTCCTTCATCTTCTCCCTCTATTCTTTCCAGCAGCTCTGAACTCGGAATCAAAATCATTTTTTTTTTTTTTTTACTTTTTCCTTCCCCCTTTCTTTTTCCTCTTCTTCCTTTCCCTTCTCTTTTTCCTTCCTCTTCTTCCTCTGTTCAAAATCAAAATCAAACCCAAAATCAAAATCAAAATCCAAAATCCAAAATCCAAAATCAAAACGAAAACCAAACTCACAGAATCAAAATCAAAATCCAAACCCAAAATCAAAAACAAACCCACAGAATCAAAATCAAAACAGCCACAGCTGAAGATCAAGCTTCGGCCTCTCTGTCTATGGCAGTGGGTTGGGTTGCGGTTCAGCCGAACATCATGGCGGGTTGGGCTATGGTTTAGTCGAAGATCAAGCTTCTATTCCTTTTTTTTTTTCCCCCTCTCTTTCTCTTTCTCTTTCTCTCGCCTCTTTGTTTCTCTCTATTTCTCTGAAACTAGTTTCAAGGAAGAAGGAAAAAGGAGAAAAAAAAAAAAAAGGAGTACCAAAATGATGTCGTTTTGGTACAAATAGGATTCAGGGCTTCGAGTCCCCTCCAATTTCGAGCTATCACGCATTTTTCTAAACACAATGAGGCATAACAATAAATCTCTTAACTAGACAAACCTCGGCACAAACAACCTTAACAATCCCAATACAAATTCCAAGTGGGACACAAACAACCCAAGATACTTCTTAGGGTGTGTTTGTTTGGACGGATTGGATAAGGAGGGATTGTAATTTATCGGACTATTAATCTTGGGATACATTGTCCCCGGACTATTTAGTTGGACTAGATTTGTATCCTATGTTTGTTAAGTCATGGGATTAGATGTCTGAATTGGACTATTTTTAGTGAATCCAATGTTTGGTTGGACAGACTAGATAAGAATAAATGTTCAAAAGACTATTTTACCCTTGTAATTTATAATTTTTATTTAATATATAATTTTAAATTTGTAATCTATAATTTATAATTTATTATTTTCAATTAAATTAAATTTATAATTTATATTTTTTATTTTAAATTAACAACACTAAAAAATAAATTTATTTAATATATAAATTTAATTTTTTAACAACACTAAAAAAATTATAAGGTCATAATTTTTAATTTATTATTTTTAATTAAATTAAATTTATAATTTATAATTTATATTTTTTATTTAATATATAATTTTAAATTAACAACACTAAAAAAATAATTTATAAATGCTCAAAAGACTATTTTATCATTTTCTAATTGTTTATTAAGTAATAGCATGAGGGTAAAATGGACATTTCACACATTAATCCCATGGGATACCAATCTCATGGAAATAATCCCACCCTTCCCCCTAGGATACAATAATCCCTCATATGAGGGACTAACAGTCCGGAGGGATTATTAATTCAGAGCAACAAAATTGAACCAAATAATGGATTATTAGTTCAGATGGACTAATAGTCTAATCCCATAAAATAATTCCTCAAAACAAACACACTCTTAGTGCATAAATTACCCGAGAAATAGGCAAATCTCAATGCAACATAAGTCTAAAAACTTGCATAGTCTTAGAGGTCCATTAAGTAATCTGCTAAACCACAGTCCGACACTAATCATCTATTTACCTGATGCATGTTGAAAATTTTAATTTTATTTATGTTGTGTTTGGTTGGAAGATTTAGGAAGAGATTTAGAAAGATAAAAGGAAAATATAGGTGAAATTTAAATAAAATATATTTACATTTCACTTAATTTCACACACTTTTTCCCTTTCCTTCTCCAAATCCCTTTTCAAATCCTCCAACCAAACACAACGTAATCAAAACATTGGCTCTGTTTTTTGTTTTTATTTTTTATGATGTTCTCTCTTTTTTGATTTTGTTTTTTGTTTTTTGTTTTTTTTTTCCACTCTTTTGTTGGTTTTAGTTAGACACTCTTAAAATTAAAACAACATAATTTTAGAGTACCTGAAAAAATACAAATAGTTTCCATTGACTTTTAAAAATTGTAAGAACATAAATAAATAAATAATAATCAATAAATACACATTATATCTTAACTCACATGAATTTATATAAATTCGCAAAAGTAAAACAAAAAATGTACGGTTTTGCCTTATACCCCCAGTGGGGGTCGCACCCCCAGTGAGGTGGCGCGCCCCACTGGCTGAGACCCAAAAAAAAAAAAAAAAAAAAGAAAACTGTTTTTTTTTTGACCAATCCCGGAGTGACACCTCACTGGGGGTCGACCCCCAGTGGGGGTAGGAAGCATTTTTGAAAAATGTACCCAGTAAAGTCATATGAGTTGGTATTTAACGTGCATGTACTACTTATGGTGGTGGATTCATAAAGTCTTTAAAATTGTTGAAAAAAAGAAATAAATTAAAAATATAAACAATATTTTGAGATATTTGAAATAGTGAAAATTGATAAATAATTAGAGATGGAGGAAGTAATACTTAAGAGGCACGAGGAAAATTGTTTCGATCATATTTGTAGGTAAAATGTCATGTAACGGTTAACATGTCATTTTTCGTTATAAATTGAATGGGCATTTGAGACTTGGGCTAAATTTGGGAAAATTGAGATAGTTTAAGAACCAAATTAAAAGGGCAAATTACACTATTTGTCTATGTTGTCACGCCCTCAAAATAAACCCATAAATCAAACAATCTTGACATACTTAGACATAAGAGAATAAAGCATAATTTCATTTATCAGAGTATTCATTACAAAAGTATTACATGTTGACATCAAAAGTAAATGCCCCACGGGCTTACAACTTTCCAAGCCAACACTTGGTTACAAAAAGAGAGTACTAACTCAGAATACAAAATAAGCCCTTGGCTTGATTTACATGTAATACACAAAATAATCACAAAACTAAACAAGAGAGTCTTCAACTCCCACAACCATCCAAGCTAAGACCTCGGAGGCGGCATAATACCTGAACCTGAAAATGATGTCCCACATAGAGTGAGCCAACGCCCAGTAGAGATATGCTGAACATAATATGAGCAATAACTAAAACATTAGCATTTGATAAATGTTTAACCCACATAAATCATTTCATAATCCACTTCAATTACATAACAAATATGTCCATGTTTCATTCCTCTTTCCTTTACTTAACCAGTTTTCGATTCATAAATATGGCTCAGAACCTGGCCAAACAATTCCCATGAGACCACAGCTCCTATCAACAATAATACCATACTTCACAATAGATACACATTTTTGCTGTATCAATATCACATAAAATATTTCCATACTTCACAATAGATACACATACTCGTTGTATCAACACTTCAATAGATACACATATTTGTTGTATCAATGGAGTCCATTCCCTATCTCCTCCAAAATAATATCCGGTTTAGGAGTCCATCCCTTATCTCCTCCTAAACCGTGGAGTACATCCCCTATCTCTTCCCACACAACACAATGCATATAAACGTTTATCATATACATGTTCAACTAATACACAAATTTGATGTATTATTACAACCGTCATATTCGATGACCTACTCAATTGATTAGTTTTAGTTTGCCTAATCATCATGCAGTGTCTACAACAATCAAAACTATCCTCCACTGATAGCCCAAAGCAATTATTTCTAAATAGATAATAATTACATCCAACTGATAAATTATCAACAATTTTCACAAGTGAGTGATTAACAATTCCAACTCCACCATTCTATTTCATAATGAACCAATTTCATTATTCCCAACTCAATTTCACATATCCCCAATTTTCCAAATTAATTACACCAATTAATTTATACAACAAATTAAGGATTTCTCCCCCATTTCTCAATATTGATCCAAAGATCCAAATATCAACAATTTACAACACTAATCTCATGTTAAGACCCAACATACTCATGTATTGGCCCAAAGAACAAAACCCCTTTTCCACATTTTGAAACCCTAACACCCAAACTTTCCAACTCTCAGCATTTAATCAAAATGACTACAAGTTTATGTCAAAGACCATAAAAATGAGTAGTTATCCCTACCTCAAATTCGGAGCTCAAAGGAAGAAGGTGAAGAAATTCGAAATGCTCCAAACCCTAATATTTTTGGATCAAAATGTAGCCCTCAACGATCTCCACACTTTTTACAAAAGCCCAAGGATAGAAGATTACTCCTACTAGATCAAACCCTAGAGAGAAGTTGTGTTTTTAGAGAAAGGAGCTCTCCAATGGAGGTTTTGAAAAAGTAAGAGAGAGAGAGAGAGAGAGAAGAGAGAGAGAGAGAGTGAGAGTGAAAAGTGATTTAAAATATCACAGTCTAGATCTGATATATGCATGACCCACTCGAGCGGAGAATAGGACGCTCGAGCGTCAAACACAAAAACTTGACCCGCTCGAGCGTAAAAGGACCCGCTCGAGCGCCAAGGCACAAAAAAAAACACCACCCGCTCGAGCGTAAAAAGGAAATCCGCTCGAGCGTAGATTACATCCACCCAGAACTTTTACAGACATTGAACACCCGCTCGAGCGCAAAGATACCCACTCGAGCACGATCCGCTCGAGCGTAATGAAACCCGCTCGAGCGCGAAAAACACATCTGCAGTAGTTTTGCAGACGCACAAGATACTAAAAGTGTTCAAACTCCGCTCGAGCGCAAAGGGACCCGCTCGAGCGGATCACCAAAAACCTAGGCAACAACACTTGAGACCAAAACTCAACCCACCTGTTCGAAACATGCTCAAAACAATTCTAAACTCAATTACTAAGAGTTAAAGGATGGAAATGTAACACAGACAACAACCATCAACCATAGAATCAAGCCCGAAATACAATTAAACAGTAAAGGGAAAACCAGGATCGCTATAACCTCCGCCCTTAAAGAATTTCGTCCCCGAAATTAGCTACAAGTTTTCAAAAACAGGTTTTCCTCAATTCTCAATAACATTACCAACCAACATTCTATAACCTGACCCATTACCGGTCATCCCATCTGTATTCAAGAGGAAATTTATAACATATAACTCAATACGCATCACTAGCATGATTTCCTTTGAAATTTACCAATTTCAACACATTTTCCACAACTCAATTATATATTCAATGCCAGCGATATATTTGCATTTCTAAAACATCATTAACATATGCAATGTTAAAATAAACTTCCATTTCAAGGCAAGTTCCACAATACTTCCATAAACCAAAACATTTATAATGTTTTACAACTTAAGACATATTTAATGCTCTTAAAGTTCATAAATATTACAAAATTCCCAATACATGATCATGCATCAACAAACAAGTCTAGATATTTCTCGCGGACCTCCAACTCACGTTCCTAAGTGGCTTCCTCCACTCCGTGATGTTTCCACAAAACCTTTACCAAGAGAATGGTCTTGCCTCGCAAGACTTGATCCCGTCTATCCAAGACCCGAACTGGTCTCTCCTCATATGAGGGATCCTTGTCAACCTCTAAGTCGGTCCAATTTAACACATGAGACGGATCCGGCTCGTACTTCCGAAGCATACTAACATGAAACATGTCATGCACCCTGGACAACTGCGGCGGTAAAGCTAAACGGTATGCAACCTCCCCAATCCTCTCAAGGATCTCAAAGGGACCAATAAACCGAGGGGACAACTTCCCACTCTTCCCAAACCTTATCAAACCCCGCCTAGGTGATATTTTCAGAAAAACATGATCACCCATCTGAAACGCCAAAGGTCTCCTCCTATGGTCGGCATAACTCTTTTGGCAACTCTGGGCTGTCACAAGCCTCCTACAGATAAGCTCAACCTTCTCCGTCGTTTCCCTCACCAACTCCGAGCCCAACAAAGGTGCATCACCCACCTCGGCCCAACAAACTGGGGACCTACAAGGTCGGCCATACAAGGCCTCAAAGGGTGCCATACCGATACTCGACTGGAAACTATTGTTGTAGGCAAACTCCACCAAGGGCAAGTGCCTCTCCTACGACCCACTAAAGTCAAGGACACAACCTCGAAGCATATCCTCAAGGATCTGAATAGTATGCTCGGATTGCCCGTCAGTTTGAGGATGATAAGCCGTGCTAAAGGTCAATCTAGTGCCAAAGGCACTCTGCAAACTCTGCCACAACCTAGTAGTAAAACGTGGATCTCTATCTGAGACGATCGACACTGGGACCCTGTGCAACCTTACTATGTCCCAAATATACAAGTCGGTAAGATGATCTACTGGATCTCTCACGCGTATAGGGATAAAGTGCGCCGACTCAGTCAACCGGTCTACAATAACCCAAATAGCATCACTACCCCGTTGAGTCCTCGGAAGACCTACAATGAAGTCCATAGTGACATGCTCCCACTTCCACTCGGCAATAGGCAAGGGTTGTAACAAACCCGCTGGCCTCTGATGCTCGGCCTTCATTTGTTGACAAGTAAGGCACTTTGACACAAAAACTGCCACATCCTTCTTCATACCCCGCCACCAAAACTGGCAACCCAAATGACGATACATCTTGGTGCCTCCCGGATGCACCGCAAGGCGTAAATGGTGAAACTCTCGGAGTACCTCCTCTCGGCAAGACTCCGGCACAAACAAACGGTCTCGGTATCTCACACTTAGGTTGGGACACACTGTCAAACCCTTCTCAACCTTCCCACTGGAGATCTTCTCTCGGAGGGATGCTACCTCAAGGTCACCTCCCTGTGCCTCTAACACTCGAGTCACAAGTGTAGGCTGCATAACAACAGAAAACAAGGCCGCAGCCTCAACGGATTCGCCCAGAAGCAAATCAAACTTGCCAAGTGCACCTAACATCTCCCACTCCCGGATGGCTATACAAGCTACATCATTAATGGATTTCCTACTAAGGGCATCGGCCACAACATTGGCCTTTCCCAGGTGATAGTGCAACTTGAAATCGTAGTCCTCAATGAACTCCATCCATCTCCTCTGCCTCAAATTCAAGTCTCTCTGTGTAAACAGGTACTTCAAACTCTTATGATCCAAGAATACCTCGAATCTCTCACCATAAAGGTAGTGCCTCCAAATCTTTAAGGCAAAGATCACTGCTGCTAGCTCTAGGTCACGTGGAGGGTAACTCCTCTCGTTTATTTTCAACTGATGTGAGCCATAGGCAACCACTTTCCCCTCTTGCATCAACACACAACCCAAACCCACTCGTGAGGCATTACAATAAACTGCAAAACTGTCACGTCCCAAACCCGCCCCTAAAAGTTTGGGCATGACCCATTCGAAAATGGACACTAAACCTGTTATATATATATCATACGGGGCCTGAACGGAAGCATTCAAGAATATAAAATACATAGAATAACATCCATTGAGCTATTCCTAACATGCCAGGATCCCAACATCACACTGAGTAAATATTATACAGAAAGTTTACACACATATGCCTTGACTCAACCTCACAAATAATAAAAATATTAATGAAGGAGGAATTATATACAATCAACCATAAATAGTCGTCCAAAGCATAAATCAAAACTCCTCAAAACTTTACAAAATACTTTACAGAATGCACGGCTTCAGGTGGTGCCTGGACGCATCAAAGGTGACAAGAGAGACACAAGCCTTAAAGGTTAGGACTGAACTCCCGGATGGTTACCTACAGAAATGGACAGACAAAATACAGAATGAGCGAACTCAGTGAATAATAGTACATGAACAATGTAATAATTAACCTGAATAATCAAACATATAACTGCATATATATATGATTAACTATATTCCATAATTATTTCCAAAAGACATGGGTCCAACTTCCGTAACAGAATAGCTTTAAGCTCAGTATATACAGAATTGCCATAACCCTACAGATGCAGAACGACCATAGGTCCAGAATATCAGAAGTAACAGAAATAACAGAGATAACAGAGCTAACAGAAATAACGGAAATAACAGATTTAACAGAAATAACAGAACGGCCATCGGCCCAGAACATAACGGTAATAACAGAACGCATAAGCGTGGTAACAGAACACACAAGCGTGGGTAACAGAACGCATAAAGCGTGGGTACAGAACGCATAAAGCGTGGGTACAGAGGGTACAGAACGCATAAAGCGTGGTAACAGAAATAACCAATGTATGGACTCAAGAGGTGGCTCGTACGGATTCCAGAGGTGGCTCCCACCAAAGTGTAGCACTTCGTTCCGTACAGCACTTTGTTCCATACCAGAAAATATCAGAATGACCTAACGGTCCAGAAATAACAGAACGGCCTAGCGGCCCAGAAATATCAGAACGGCCTAGCGGCCCAGAAATATCTATGTATGGACTCAAGAGGTGGCTCGTACGGATTCCAGAGGTGGCTCCCACCAAAGTGTAGCACTTCGTTCCGTACAGCACTTTGCTCCATACTAGATAACATCAGAGAGATTAACTTCAGAATCATACAGAACATACATATATTCTTTCCTTTATTACATGAATTAACATAAATAATATCAGTTTAACAGAACGTTACTGATAGTTATTAGTAAACGGTAAACACATTTTTCAGATTGAACACTTTCAGAAATACGTATATACCATGGTTTCATACCATAAATCAATAGATCTCAAGGCAAACCACAAAGCAGAATAACTTCAGATATCATCAGAACTGATTAGTCCCAAGTTAGACAGAGGCATACAGATTCTTTTAATCATTTACATGAGTTAACGTAATTAGTTTTCATTTAACAGAATACTAATGGTAACCATTAACAATACATATAACGTATCTCACATTTGCGCATGTGCCATCACAATACTATTCATAGGGACAAAATAATTACCTCATAACAGTCTTAAATCATCATTGACAAAACGGAATGATTCGCAATGCCCAAGCGTCATTATTCTATTTAATTATCGCACTTCCTTAAAATTAATTTATGGATAACAAAACATACATTAAATCAAACAGAAGTCAATAGCAAGTTCCCGGTAAACGGGGTTTACTTCCATGGGTACAATTCTTATGCGGAATCACTGATAATTTATAAGTTATGGTACATTACTGATAAACGATAAACGTAGCCGGGATACAGAATGGTTCCAGGGTTATTTTGTTGAGTGCTACTTCTTTCAATGCCCACTTTGATTCCCAACCAACACACATGTTGACACATTTACTCAGAGAGAAGAAAATGTCAGTAACAATAATAATTAACAATAAATAACGTACGGTTGAGGTACTATTACTCACAGTGGTTAGATGATAGGCCCGTCCCTGTAGCTAACCCTACACAATTCAATTCAACAACATTAACACAACCCAAAATAATTATCACCATCCAATATAATCCATACTATTTAACATTATTCCACTCAATGCTACCAAGTGTAATTTCACATAATTCCAATTAAATTGCTAAGGCTCAATTTACATCATCCACATCATCAACAAACCTTTCCCCCCAATCTCCTTCCTCACTAAGACATGATTCACAATGCTTAAAACAAAGTTCATTCGCAAATTTAAACATAATTTCCAAGCATCACCAAATTCCAATTAAACTTGCATATACATAATTCAATACCTCAATTTCATTAATCTACTTTCAATTTGGGTCAAATCTTTGGTTATCATCCTTAAGCAACTTAGGGTTTCAAGAAAAATATTGAGATTTCAAGAAATAATCAAACTTATTAACCCAACACTTTTATTCCAATTTTTCCATTGATTAACATCTAGGACTCATAATCCATCACTTAAACCCATCAATTTCAAGTAGTCAAACCCTTACCTCAATAATCAAGCAAAGAGATGAGCTTGAGAAGAAGCCTCCACAAATCCAAGTTCTAATCGGTTAAAAACATTGATCCTCCTTAGTTCTCCATCCTACATGCCAAAAACCATGGTGGATTGTTGATCAAAGTAGAGGAAATCAAGGATTTGGGGCTAGGGTTTCGGACTTAGGCAAAGAGGAAGGAAGAGGAAAGAAGAAAATATAAGAAATGATCCAAAAATCTCGTTCTTAAAGCTGCTGTCCCGTAATTCGCGCTCGAGCGGACTGATTCCCGCTCGAGCGGACCTGCCCTCAGCACAGATTTCGAAACTTTGAACAGGCATAACTCTTCCATCCGGACTCCGTTTTAGGTCGTTCTTGTGTCCAAATTGAAACCCCGGAAATAAGCTTTCCAACGGTTCTAACCTCACATCCAAATTCAAAGTGTGGAAAAAGAAAAGGGCAAAAGAATGACGGCTGATTGTAAGGCAACTATCCGAATTAAATTCTTTGGTCTAATCTTACTTTACCATCATTTTACCACCTCAACCAATACCCCAAAATAAGATAAGAACATTCCAAATACATTAATAAAATATCAAAAACGAGCCCACGTGCCTCAGAAGTACAACTCAACCTAGAGGCCCGCTCGAGCGCCCAACAATGCGCTCGAGCGTGCAGACTAACAAAGCCGTCCGCTCGAGCGTAAACTCCCCCGCTCGAGCGGAGAATTACAACTCCCAGAATATCAGGCCGTCTGTAGAATTGCTGAAAACCCCAAAAGTCCGCTCGAGCATTGACTCCTCCGCTCGAGCGGAGGGAAAATTCTGAGTCGTCACAATAACCCAAACCTCTCTCCGGGAAAATCAAAATCGTAGCAGTGGTCAATCTAACTTTCAACTCTTGGAACAACTTTTCACAAGTCTCACTCCATACAAATTTGACCCCTTTCCGCGTCAATCTAGTCAACGACGAAGCTAGTCTGAAGAAATCTTTCACAAACCGGCGGTAATACCCAGCTAATGCCAGAAAATTGCGGATCTCAAAAACACTCTTAGGCTGTGCCCAGTCTTGCACTGCCTCAATCTTGGACGTATCAACAGACACCCCTTCCTCGAAAACCACATGGCCTAAGAACTTGATCTCTCTTAGCTAGAACTCACACTTCCCAAACTTGGCATACAGCCTATGGGCTCTAAGCAACTCAAGCACCACTCTCAAGTGTTCCCCGTGCTCCTCCTCCGAAGGTGAATAAATCAAGATGTCGTCCACGAAAACGACTACAAAACGATCTAAGAATTCCTGGAAGATCCAGTTCATCAAATCCATAAACACTGCCAGTGCATTGGTGAGCCCAAAAGGCATCACCAGCAACTCATAATGGCCATACCGCGTGCGGAATGTCGTCTTTGGGATATCCTCCTCCATGACCCTCAACTGATGGTAACCCGATCTCAAGTCTATTTTAGAGAAACAACGGGACCCCTTCAACTGGTCAAACAGATCATCTATACGAGGCATAGGGTACTTATTCTTAACCGTAGCCCGATTCAACTTCCGGTAATCGATACAAAGTCTCAAGGCACCATCTTTCTTTTTAGCAAAGAGGGCCGGTGCTCCCCACGGCGAAACACTAGGGCGAATAAAGCCCTTATCCAGCAACTCCTGGAGTTGAATCTTCAACTCACTCAACTCGGCTGGGGCAAAGCGATAAGGTGCCATAGAAATCGGCGTCGTGCCGGGCACTAAATCAATGTGGTGGCAAGCTAACAAGGTCATCGGGAAAAACATCTGAATACTTGCAAACCACTCTTGGCAATACAGTCTGGGTCTTATCACACTCACTACTCAAAAAGCTAGCGAGAAGACCACTAAGCTCACTCCGCTCTCGCGGATCATACATCGGTGGCAACACACTACTAACCCGATCCCCCAAGAAATGGAAACAATCCCCGCTCAAGGTACATACAGTGACCCTCTCGTGGTAACAATCAATAACTGCCTGGTATGACGATAGCCAGTCCAAAAAATAACATCAAAACCCGACATAGCCATAACTACAAAAGAAAATGTAAGTCGGCGGTCGGCGGTCGGTGACCTCTATATCACAGCCCCGACACCCTTGTTTCAAAATCAACTCACCCCCAACAGGTGACACAACACAAATAGGAGATGCTAACTGCGCCAACGCCAAACCCAAAACAGATGGAAATGCAGCAGATATAAATGAATGGGATGCACCCGCATCAATCAACACATTGGCAACCGAGTTGCAAAACAAAAAGGTACCTCTCACAATAGATGGAGCCGGTACTAGATCCTGCGCGGTAACAGCATACACACGCCCTGTAGGCCCCTGATCTACCTGCTCACCTCTCGGAGCAAAAGACTACTGCACAGACTGGGACGATGAAGCCCCCTGATTGGCCCTCAAGGCCTGAACTGACTGAGCTGGCTGAAAAATCTGCCTCCGCCTAGATGCACCAGATGTGCCGCTCAACTGCGGGAAAAACCTCTTCAGATGCCCGCCTGACCACACTGGTAGCAAGAGAGCGGCTGGCCTCTGCCCTGACTCTGGCTCTGAGGTCGAGCCGAAGATGAAGCGGCTCTTTGACCTCCTCCCCTCTGCGGGCAAACTGGAGACTTGTGGCCCAACTGACCACATTTGTAGCAGGTGATGTCTCCCTGACTGCCTCTTCCAGAGTCTGCACTTGGCACTGGAAAGGTCGATCTAGCAAAAGCACCCTGGGACTGCAGAGGGCTGCGTCCTACCGTCCCCCTGACCATCCTGACTCTTCTTGGAGCCCTCTGTCTCTCCTCCTCCTCCTGCATCATAATCTCCATATGGGCCGCAGCATCCACAAGGCGCCCATAATCCCGGGTTATAAAACCCCCAACTCTCATCTTGAGACCGTGCCTCAACTTCTTCTCAAATTCCAGACAACGGCATTCTTCAGACGCCACAAGCTCAGGTGCTAACCTGGATAAACTAGTAAATGCGGCCTCAAACTCGGCCACTGAAGAACCCAGCTGCTTAAGCTGGCAGAACTGATCCCTCAATTTCTCCCTGACAGCTGGAGACAGGAACTTCTCCTGGAAAGCATCTACAAAGGCCTCCCAAGTCCCCTCTACACGACCTCTCATGAACTTCCGCCACTGACCCGCATCTCCCTTCAACTGGAAAGATGCCAAGGTCACCTTCAAAGCCCCATCCTCAATGCCAAGCATCTCAAACGTCTTTGTCATCTGTTCGAGCCATTCATCCGCCTTAAGTGACTCTTTTGGATCACCCACGAACTCGTCCGGGTTAGACCGGAAGAACTCCCTCTTCAGAAAGGAAGGCCCTGCCTCAGCAACATGGGCCTGGACCTGATTCTCAGCTCTGAGAATGCCCAAGGATTCCCTCAAAGCTCCTGCCATCTCGCGGGCTAAGGCGCCCATGGCCTGCTGACCTACTGGCTCGGCCACATTGGCCTGACCAACACCCTCCTGCTGCTCCGGAATCTCATCCGGTATAGGCATCTCCTGCCTAGTAGGCCTACCTCGCCTACCACCACGTCCTCGTCCTGACATCCTAATAAAGGTAACGAAGAACATTAGCACATTCACAAATGTGCCGAAGCTATAACACTCGCGTCCTAATGCATGAAAAATAGTAATTCACTCCACGTAAGCACATAATCACATAAGCACTTACGAATTTCATTTTCGGATAATGATAGTGTCGTGGCGTTACTAGAGTTCCAGTTAGAACCAGCATTGATCAAGTGCTTTTCCAACAAGACTCATAGAAACCCAAGGATCCAATCAACATCCGTGAAACTAAATCCCATACACATATAGTCACATAAAACATGTTGTCACATAAGCACATAGCATTATATCTAAGTCTCTAACAAGCGAGACAAACCCATTGTGATATTAATCACTTCCCACGTACCCAAAGTATTCAAACCCGATACGCTCTGATACCAAGTTGTCACGCCCTCAAAATAAACCCATAAATCAAACAATGTTGACATGCTTAGACATAAGAGAATAAAGCATAATTTCATTCATTAGAGTATTCATTACAAAAGTATTACATGTTGACATCAAAAGTAAATGTCCCACGGGCTTACAACTTTCCAAGCCAACACTTGGTTGCAAAAAGAGAGTACTAACTTAGAATACAAAATAAGCCCTTGGCTTGATTTATATGTAATACACAAAATAATCACAAAACTAAACAAGAGAGTCTTCAACTCCCACAACCATCCAAGCTAAGACATCGGAGACGGCATAATACCTGAACTTGAAAATGATGTCCTATATAGGGTGAGCCAACGCCCAGTAGAGATATGCTGAACATAATATGAGCAATAACTAAAACATTAGAATTTGATAAATGTTTAACCCACATAAATCATTTCATAATCCATTTCAATTACATGACAAATATGTCTATGTTTCATTCCTCTTTCCTTTACTTAACCAGTTTTCGATTCATAAATATGGCTCAGAACCTGGCCAAACAATTCCCATGAGACCACAACTCCTATCAACAATACTACCATACTTCACAATAGATACACATTTTTGCTGTATCAATATCACATAAAACACTTCTATACTTCACAATAGATACACATACTCGCTGTATCAACACTTCAATAGATACACATATTTGTTGTATCAATGGAGTCCATCCCCTATCTCCTCCAAAATAATATCCGATTTAGAAGTCCATCCCCTATCTCCTCCCACACAACACAATGCATATAAACGTTTATCATATACATGTTCGATTAATACACAAATTCGATGAATTATTCCAACTGTCATATTCGATGATATATTCAATTGATTAGTTTTAGTTTGCCTAATCATCATGTAGTGTCTACAACAATCAAAATTATCCTCCACCGATAGCCCAAAGCAATTATTTCTAAATAGATAATAATTACATCCAACAGATAAATTATCAACAATTTTCACAAGTGAGTGATTAACAATTCCAACTCCACCATTCTATTTCATAATGAACTAATTTCATTGTTCCCAACTCAATTTCACATATCCCCAATTTTCCAAATTAATTATACTAATTAATTATACAACAAATTAGGGCTTTCTCCCCCATTTCTCAATATTGATCCAAAGATCCAAATATCAACAATTTACAACACTAATCTCATGTTAAGACCAACATACTCATGTATTGGCCCAAAGAACAAAACCCTTTTCACACATTTTGAAACCCTAACACCCAAACTTCCCAACTCTCAACATTTAATCAAATGACTACAAGTTTATGTCAAAGACCATAAAAATGAGTAGTTATCCCTACCTCAAATTCGGAGCTCAAAGGAAGTAGGTGAAGAAATTCGAAATGCTCCAAACCCCAATATTTTCGGATCAAAATGTAGCCCTCAACGATCTCCACACTTTTTACAAAGGCCCAAGGATAGAAGATCACTCTTACTAGATCAAACCCTAGAGAGAAGTTGTGTTTTTAGAGAAAGGAGCTCTCCAATGGAGGTTTTGAAAAATTAAGAGAGAGAGAGAGAGAGTGTGTGTCTGAAAAGTGATTTAAAATATCACAGTCCAGATCTGATATATGCATGACCCGCTCGAGCGTCAAACACAAAAACTTGACCCGCTCGAGCGTAAAAGGACCCGCGAGAGCCAAGGTACAAAACAAAAAACACCACCCGCTCGAGCGCAAAAAGGAAATCTGCTCGAGCGTAGATTACATCCACCCAGAACTTTTACAAACATTGAATACCCGCTCGAGCGCGATCTACTCGAGCATAATGAAACCCGCTCGACCGCGAAAAACACATCTGCAGTAGTTTTGCAGACGCACAAGCTACTAAAAGTGTGCAAACTTCGCTCGAGCGGATCACCAAAAACCTAGGCAACAACACTTGAGACCAAAACTCAACCCACCTGTTCGAAACATGCCCAAAACAATTCTAAACTCAATTACTAAGAGTTAAAGGATGGAAATGTAACACAGACAACAACCATCAACCACAGAACCGAGCCTGAAATACAATTAAATAGTAAAGGGAAAACCAGGATCGCTACATATGTTGTTTAAGGAAAATGTCACTTTAGAGTTTGGTGAAGCCCTCGATGAGGGTGATAGGGTTGGTGGCGACGATGAATGAGAGATAGATAGATAGAGGGATCGGCGATGATAGTGGCGGTGACAATGGTTGGGTGGTGAAGATCAGTTAAAAAGGGACGGGTAAGAAAAGGGACGGGTAAGGAAAGGGACGGGTTAGGAAGGGTCACCAAAGTTGGAATAAGTGGGGAGAGCACCAGACAGAATGGTGGCGTTAGGGTTTTGGGTTGGGAGGTTAGGAAAAAGTATAAAATGGATTTTTATGTTTAAACAAATTATAATAATAAAAGAGTGTGGCTTCTCTCATGTTGGGAATCCAACTTGAGAGAGCATATGGGCTTAGTAGGCCCATTGTAAGCCCAATTTCGGTAATCCAAATCGTTCACTTTTTAGAACTTATTGAGAAAAATATTCATGTAAAAAAATCAAAATAATTAGATTTCGGTGGTTATATGTTTGAATTACATTTGTCATTAAAAAATTGATAGTTATTCTTAAAAATTATATTTGCCATCTATTCTTTTAAAATAAATGTAATTCAAACATATAATTATCGAAATCCAACTATTTTAATTTTTTATATGAATATTCTTCTTAACGAGTACCAAAAAGGGAACGGTTTGGAGCACCAAGATTGGGGCCATTAAGCTCAAATACTCTCTCAAATTGGATTGTGAACATGAGAGAAGCCAAATCCATAATAAAAAAGTTAATTACATTAAGACTTCTTTAACTATTAGCGAACATTACTTTATCCCATTTATGAACACGTATATGTTGACCTACTTAATTATGAAAAATGTATAAACATACTCCTTTTAGAGTTGATCTAGAGGGAATCTACTGAGGGCAAAAATGATACATTTTTATAATTGAAAACATCAAAATATATGAATTCATAAAAATAATAATAATCATTCTGTCCCAAAATATTAGTCACTTATTCAATTTTTCACTGTCTCAAAATATCAGTTCCTTTTCAAAAATCAATCACTAAAACAATATGAATTTCTTATTTTATCCTTCTTTTAAAAGGTCTTTTTAACATGTGTCTTTATGGCACATGTTAAGAAAATAATAAATAACTTCAACAACTTCCACTTGTATGGAGAAGGTGAAACAAAAGTGGAAATAAATTTAATATTTTTGAGAACTATTTTTTTTTTCCTTACATGGACAAAAGTAAACCCCATTTATATGTAATAAAATTTGTTTTTTGTTTGTTATTTATTTATTTATTTTTTTTTTGTTTTTTTTTGACAGGACTAACATAGTGAGCCCCTCAAAATATTTATATTGCAAAATAAAACTTTCTAGTTTCAAAAATATTTGTATTTGGTTGATTAACGAAAGGCATTTTCTGGCCCTCCTTAAGCCGGGGGGTACTTGTAGTGGGAGGGGGGGTCTACCACGACAAAACAAGGGAATGTCCCTGGGGTTTCTGCAAGATGGGATCTAGCCATCTACTAAATGGGTCATCAAGGTTTGTCTTCCTCACTTGAAGAGCTAGAAAAGAGTTACGAATATTCTTATCCTATAGTAAGAGTGATTAAGTCTTCACATAGTTCTTTCTCTCACGTGCTTTTCCACGATTAGCCTATGGTAAAGCTGCCCTCTAATATCGTTTTGAGTCCTAGGCGTAGGGGTGAAGGAACCTAAGCCAGGGAAGCCCTTTTGCTAACGGTATTTGATGGGTCGTTGAACACACCAAAATTAAACACAGAACTACACCAAATTCTTTTAGAATAATGGCAAGCCCAGGTATTAATTCACAGGGACAATTGTGAAATTAAACTAATTTAATTGTTAAATTCCTAAATTAATTGATGGGTCGTTTAATTTTGATGAGAAGATTGATTGTTCATAACCTAATTTAATAACAAATAAATTAAACTAAATAATTAAATTATCAATTATAAATGAAATTGGTTGTACTGATTTGGGAAAAAACCTAGGGCAAAGAGTCCACCACTAGTCACGTAAGTAGGGTTTCCAATTGACATCAATTACGTTATGGTTCGAACGGAATAATGCATCGCAACTACAAGTTCAAAGCATTTAACAAGAAAATCATCACATTCAATTTATGAGTACGAACCATCTCAAGTAGTACGAATCGTTCACTCTAAACTAGGGTAGTGACACGACTCGTCCCTCGTAGCATGGTTTGTCTCATACCTTGAATGTGAAAGAATGAAAAACTCTTGTATGGAAAATATTCAACAATCACAGAAAGCCGAATATTTGAAGAAATAATGGAAAATATATATTTAAAACTTCTAAAACACTATACAATCATTCAAACCTTTACATAATTAAAAATAAAAAAGAAATGGCTAGGGTTTCATCAAAACCCTAGAAAAGGAGATTAGCCACTCATGGAGGAGTGGAAGGAGGTAGATGGAGAAGAAGCCACTAAGTGAGACTTACTTAAAACTTCAAGTTCCTTTCTTTCCAAACCCTAGCATCTCCCTCTTGGTCAAAACAATTTCAGAACCCTGATCCAGCCTTTTTCTTGCCTATTTCCCCTTTTGATCTCTTTCAAATAGGTTTAAAACATCAGCATGTTTTCCCAGAAAAAGTCAACGCACGTGCGGGAAAGTCGACGCACGTGCGGGGAAGTCAACACACGTACGGACAAAGTCAACGCACGTGCGAAAAAGTCAACTCTCTCCAAATTCTGTCTTTTTGCCCATTTTATGCTCCGACCATGTACAACCTGATTGACATTCAACACACATAAAGTATATAGTTTGACAAGCAAGTGAAGTTAAGAGATCCTAATTAACGACCTCAATGATGTACAATTCGACCTTAATCAATATTGGATCAGCCCTATGCTTGCTTTCACTCGCCGTTGTTGCATGAAATTGACCTAAACGCCCTCTGTAGAGTGGGATCAAAAGTAGAATCCTTTCAAAAATTTATTTTGATTAAAAAAAATACAAAAAATGATATTTTTTAAATTTTTCAAATTACTTGTTTCTCAAAAGAGAAAATTATATAAAAATAATGAGGGTTTATTATTTTTTTTTATCAAACTAATTTTTAAATTTTTTCAAAAAAATAAATTCTAAAAATTCAACCAAATTAATAGTTTTTTTTTAACAAATGCAAATGGAAATTTCATTAAAAAAACTAACACAACCATGAAAAAAAAAAATTAGTTGTGACGAGTGGGTGGAAAGAAAATTAAAAAAAAAAAAAAAAAAGGATACAAAAAATAAGAATTGTTATGTCAAGAAGTAAAATGAAAAGAAAATAAAAAGGACATTTTAGTTATAAAAACATTTATTGAGTTAAGACAATTTTTAAACTTTTTATTCTTTCTATATAAGTGGGTCTGGTTATTCTCATTTAATGCTTCCTTAATATATACTGTAAGGACATATGTTAACAAAAGCCTCTTTTAAATTCATTAATTATGATAATTGATATTCTTAAAAAAAAAAAAAAAAAAAGGTCAAAGGGTAATTTTTGAAAAATTAATATTTTTTAAGTGTAATAAATGTAGTATTAAAAAAAAAAATAAATTCTCTAAAAAAAAACTAATATTTTGGGACGAATGTAATAGTTGAAAGAGTAAGCTGTTGTTTGGCAAGCGAGTTGCATTTGGGTTGCGACGAAAAATGTGTAGAAAGACAAAATAAACTAAATAAGTCAATAAAATAAAATATCACATTCAAATCATAATCATTTTATTTTTTTCTCACAAAAATCAAAAAAGTCAAAAACAGTTTAAAAGTTTTTCCAAACGGAACTAATTTAGTCCGGCTAAATTAGCCAAACAATCAAAAAGTCAAACTAAAAAAATTGTAACGCCCTCAAAATAAACGCATAACATCATACGTTCACGATAAAGAAAAGATTTCATATTACAATCATCAAAGTATTCTTACAAAAGTATTACATGTTGACATCAAAAGTAATTGCCCCACGGGCTTACAACTTTCCAAGCCAACACTTGGTTACAAAAAGAGAGTATTAACTCAAAATACAAAATAAGCCCTTAGCTTGATTTACATGTAATACACAAAATAATCACAAAACTAAACAAGAGAGTCTTCAACTCCCACAACTATCCAAGCTAAGACCTTGAAGGCGGCATAATACCTGAACCTGAAAAATGATGTCCCATATAGGGTGAGCCAATGCCCAGTAGAGATATGCTAAACATAATATGAGCAATAACTAAAACATTAGCATATGATAAATGTTTAACCCACATAAATCATTTCATAATCCATTTCAATTACATGAGAAATATGTCCATATTTCATTCATCTTTCCTTTACTTAATCGGTTTTCGATTCATAAATATGGCTCAGAACCTGGCCAAACAATTCCCATGAGACCACAACTCATATCAACAATACTACCATACTTCACAATAGATACACATATTTGCTGTATCAATATCACGTAAAACACTTCCGTACTTAACAATAGATACACATATTCGCTGTATCAATACTTCAATAGATACACATATTTGCTGTATCAACGGAGTCCATCCCCTATCTCCTCCCAAATAATATCCGGTTTAGGAGTCCATCCCCTATCTCCTCCTAAACCGTGGAGTACATCCCCTATCTCCTTCCACACAACACAACGCATATAAACGTTTATCATATATATGTTCAGTTAATACACAAATTCGATGTATTAATCCAGCCGTCATATTCGATGACCTACTTAATTGATTAGTTTTAGTTTGCCTAATCATCATGCAGTGTCTACAATAATCAAAACTATCCTCCACCGATAGCCCAAAGCAATTATTTCTAAATAGATAATAATTACATCCAACAGATAAATTATCAACAATTTCATAAGTGAGCCATTAATAAATCCAACTCCACTGTTCCCTCTTATAATGAGCCAATTTCATTATTTCCAACTCAATTCCATATTTCCGTAACATTCCCAAATTAATTATATAAATTAATTCATACAACAATTTAGGGCTTTCTCCCCCTTTTTCTCTACAATGGCCCAAATGTCCCATATATGATCAACATCAATACCATCATTTTAAGACCCAAGATACATATATATGAGTCAAAATAACAAAACCTCTCTTTATTCATTTTGAAACCCTAACACCCAAAATTACCCAACTTCAACATTACATCAAAATGACCAATAGTTTATGTCAAAGACCATAGAAATGAGTAGTTATCCTACCTCAAATTCGGAGCTCAAAGGAGAATATGAAGAAATTTGAAAGTGCTCCAAATCTCAATATTTTCGGATCAAAATATAGCCCTCAACAAGTCCCACACTTTTTACAAAGGCCCAAGTGTAGAAGATCACTCCTACTAGATCAAACCGTAGAGAGAAGTTGGAGTTTTAGAGTGAGGTGCTCTCCAATAGAGGTTTTGAAAAGTAAGAGAGAGAAAAGGAGTTGAAAAAGTGATCCAAAAAGTCGAACTTCGGATGGATATACTGCACTCCCCGCTCGAGCGTGGAATGCCCTGCTCGAGCGTCAGACACAGACTCACGCTT
>JAPPVO010005336.1:0-23502 GCA_030407325.1 Camellia japonica | reverse complement strand
AGGAGATCCAGAGAGCATAAGAACCCCTAGTTCTACTACTAGGCCTACTTGTTCAACTGAGGCCAACAGGAGAGTGCAGAACCCCTTGATGATTTTATAGGCATGTCAGCCTAGAACTTAGGAATTTAGATTTTGTGGTTCTCTTATTTCCTTTTGTTATTGTTGAAAGCAGTTGTGTTAATCTGTTGCATTACCTTACTGTTATATCATTAGTCTCACAAATGTTGGGCTCAGCGGTCTTTTCTTTGGATATGGATCTTTGTTATAAATGTGGATAATGTTGCCCTGGCCTTCTACGGCAGCTACCTTGTAATTATTTGTTAGAATTGATGGAGATGCCAAATATTTTTTTTATTAATTTTCTCGTCTGCTGAACTGTTAGAAATGTGGTGTTCAAAGTGTTACTCTATATATATTTTGAATCTTGTGCAGGGACTCAACTCGGAACTTATATGTTGTCTTGGGAGTTTTTTATGCTTCATGCTTGTTTGTTGAAGTCAATAATGCTTCCTCAGTACAACCAATAGTTTCAATTGCGAGAGCTGTATTCTACAGAGAGAGAGAGCAGCTAGAATTTACTCCCCATTTCCTTATGTTGCTGCCCAGGTGGGTATCTTGATATTGAAGCTTTGTTTAATTTGATTCGAAACATGACCCTCAATAGAAATATGTTTAAATTGTCTGGATTGGCTGTATATCACTATCATTGAAAGTGGCATGTTGAACTACTTAGCCTAAACAGAAATGAAAAGGGTAACAGATATGACGGAATCGCAGAGACCATTATGTTTATTTTCTTCATTTTTCAGCTATTTTATTTTTCATTTTCCATTTCTTATATGAGAGATTTCTTCAAGTGATTGCTATATCTAAAATGAGTGGAAATCATTTGTGTTAAGACATTATTTTATACTGATACTTCGAAACAGATAATTTCTAGTGTAGAGTTCTGCCACATGAATATGGTGTTTCACAGAGATCTTAAGCCTGAGAACCTGCCTTTGGATTCCAAGTGCAATGTGAAGATTGCTGATTTTGGTCTGAGTAATATCATGGGGGATGGTCATTTTCTGAAAACAAGTTGTGGAAGCCCAAATTATGCTGCCCCAGAGGTATGGTATCTATGGAATATAATTTAAGATAGTGAAACAAGTCAATGAGATTTTTCAATTGAACGTTATTTGTATTTAAAGTAACTATTGAATTTCCAAGGTTAATAAATTCATCTATTTTCATAGCTTATATCTGGGAAATTGTATGCTGGACTTGAGGTAGATGTATGGGGCTGTGGGGTTATCTTGTATGCGCTTTTTTGGGCACCCTCGTCCCTATGATTGGAGCAAGTGGATTTACTACAGCTGCAGCTGCAATTACTATAGGAACTGTTGTCGATAGTTTTAGATAATCTCTTAATAGTTGTCGATGTGTTTAGAAAGTTAGATATGCATAGTTTTGGATGGTTTAAACTTTTTGTACAGTTTAGAACTTAAGGATATAGTTTTCGAATGTTTGGAATGTATAGACAATTGTTGAATGTTTATAATTTATGGATATAGTTTCTTTTTGATGTTTCAAACAATATTTTGGTGGTTGATTGATGTTTTGTGATGCTTGTTTGTAATATTTGTTAGATTGTACAAAATTGGTCAAATAGAACCTGTTGAATTTAAAAATAAAAAAAAAATTACATATTTTACGGCAAGCATAATAAGTCGTCGTATTACATATTTTACAGCGCGCAATCAGCGTTATTATTTGTCTCACCAATTAACGGCATGCAAAAGTAGTCGTAGCAAAAGTAACAAATCTGTCATTAAATAGTTTTTAACGGCTTACTATAGCATGTCGTAAAAAAAGTAACAACGACGCACAAAATCTGCCATTAAATAGTTTTTAACGGCATACAAAGCATGTCGTTGAAAGTGAATGACTTTCCATGACTGGTCATAATATGACGTGCGCTGCACGTCGTAGAAGGATTTTTACAGCATGCATTGCGCGTCGTAAAAACCCTTTTTTGTTGTAGTATACGTTGTTAAATAATCATTTTGATCCAGGTACAGTGACTTATTATGAAATTGTGTTTGATTTGAAATGAATGAGTTTTATGAATGTTATACGACATGTGCAATATGGACCTAAGGTCGTTCCGTTTATGCTACAATGTGCTTAGGCCTGAGGTTGTTTTGATATATGATTGGTCCCAAGGTCGTTTTGATATATGATTGGACACGAGGTCGTTTTGTTATATGTTGGGCCTGAGGCCGTTTTGATATATGATTGGACCCGAGGTCATTTTGTTATATGTTGGGCCTATGGCCGTTTTGATATATGATTGGGCTTGAGGCCGTTTTGATATACTGGATCCAAGGTTGTTTTCTCATATGTGGACCTAGGCCGTTTTGATATATGATTGGGCCCAAGGCCGTTTTGTATCATGTGTTGGGCCTGAGGCCATTTTGTGGACCTGAGGTTGTTCTGTAAATGTGAGTAAAAGAAAAGATGAACTTCACTATTTGGTAAGCTACGAAGGATCAATGAACGGTATTTGATACTATATACCTTCAAAACGAGTTTAAATATGTCAAGATCTTTATATTGATTAAATAAGACATGAGGCTCATTCATTTAACCCCTTACATGGAGATTATTCATTGGGCTTCCAGCTCACTGTATTTATTTATATGTATGTAGGTGAGCATCAGGGAATTCCACATTAGAGACCGCATCGGAGTCAGCCTTTTGTAAAGCCACCCAAGTTGCACCTCTACGCCGAGGCTCTGGTGTCGTTTTGGCCAAGCTTGAGGAGTTTGGGTTTTATATAGTCTATGATGTTATAAGTTTTGCTTCCGGGTTATGTATATAGAATGTATGTATGTAAATGTTATGGCATATGATATGAAGTGCGATGTGAGATATAATACGTATGTTTCTGATCATGGCATGCATGCACAGCTCAATGAACACATTTCATAATTGCTTCAGCTATAGGCCCCGTATATTTAAATATATTCTGTATGATCATTTGATGCCTTCGATAATCTACGGATTGCTAGCCGATTATGACTCAAACTTTTAGGGGCTGGTTCGGGTCATGACACTACATAAACAATGGTGGCTGGCCAGCCGGCCTTGAAAAGTGGTCGGTTGGACAGAAAGATGGCCGGCTAACCACTATTTTTGGGTACTGCCCTGCTGCCACAAAATTGAAGTAGAGCAAAAACAGAGTGTTTCCAGGGAATGTTTATCCTTTCTACCTCTCCCTCTCATAAAGTTGATCAAGGGAGGAGTAGATTCAATTCACAAACCATCAATTGTCGCGAGGTTGTTGCGGGATGATCTATGAATCAATAGGACAAAGGCTCACTAAATTGAAATGAAAGACCAACAACACCTCCTCCCTATCATGGAGTTACCTCAAGAGAAGTGGTAGACATTGCATTTTGAATGATTGATCATCACTAAGAGTATGTAATGATTCGAGACGCAATAGGTTCAATATAACATCCGATTGAACCCAACTCAATTTTATTACCCTTTACATCAATTTGATTAGCCTCTTTTACATTACCTTTCCATTTCTTATCTTTTCTTCATTTTTGTTCAAAAGCGTAGATTATGTCTACTAAGTCCAAAAACAATAAAGTGTATCAAGCATTGACTTAACCCGAGAAATGAGCCTTTCAAGCCCTTTTCTTCAGGGGGAAATTACAAAGGAGGAATCAAACTCATTTACAAGCGATAAAGGATTTGGAGTCAAACCCAAAAAAGGGCGATAATGACTCTAAATCCAAACTCGATAATAAGCTATAATGAAACCTTCCTTTATGATTTCCAAGGGTCTAACTAGAAAGTTAGTCCCTTAGAAGTAAGGCACCGGCGATAAGGAGAAGTGTTTAAACTTAGCATGAGAGAGATGTAATACCTTGGTAATGAGCCTCCGAAAAGATTAAACCATTAAGCATGGAAAGTCTCTTTCTTATGCTTAAACAACAATCTTTTGTTGAATACAACTCTTTAATCAAAATGAACAAAGAATGGAGGGAGGTTGCAAAGATGATTACACAAAGGTACAAAGGTGAGACTCTTTACATGAAAAATAAGGAATGAAAAGCTATCAACTCAAATGAATTGGTGTCTATGGCCTAAACCCCCAAATCCATAAAGACTTACAGCAACACAAGCATAGTATTCAAAGCATAAATTAAATAAACAATCAAAACAGCCCCAAAAACTGAAAAACAGTGCTGAAATCATTTTGAAAAAGCTAGAAAAATTAAGCAAAAAAAGGAAGAGAATAAAGCTAGTAAGTAAGCCTAAGGAAGGGTGGCCAACCCCTTCACTTTTGGTAGCTTTAAATCACATGTTTTAGCCTCTAAAAACTCTATAAAAACATTAGCTAAAAGTTGAGAAATGAGTGGGAAGAACAAGGATATAAGCTATGGAATAAGATTTAAGAAAGGGTGGTTAACCCCTCCACCTTTGGTAGCTTTTAAATCACATGTTTCAACCCTCAAAATCAGTCCAAAACAGTGTATAAATAGCAAAAAAATGAGAAGAAAAGAGTGATGTAAACAAGGGAGAAGATCGCAAAAGTTATACCTCTTGAAGAAAGGATGTTCTTTGGTTTACAAACCACAAAGTGATCACCCTCAAGAGCTGAAATTTTGGTTTAGGAAGTGAATATATAGTGTATGTATATTGAAAGATAGAGAGGGAGAGCGCTTGGCAAGTTTTTGGCTCTTGGAAAAATTTTCTAACCTAAAACCATGAGGGATGGTCAAGTATTTATAGAAAAATAGGTTCTCCTGTCGGAAATATTTGTATTGATCCAGCTGGTGCAAGGCATGCACATGGGGGGGACAGTTGGCTGTAAATATCTGCCCTGGCATTGAACATGACCGGCCGACCACAGAGAGGGACGACCGGCTAGCCAATAAAATTGGCATGCCCGGCCATCTATTGGCCAGCAGGCCTCTGAGTGGTCAAGTTAGAAAAAATCAAGTTTTGGTCCAAAGGGAGTACAAGGTTTTAGGTTCTGAAACTCAAACCGAAGCTTTTGCTAAAGAAATTGAACGGTTGTATAACGTATTATTTCATCATCGAGTGTTCAACGTGGGGCGCTCAAGTCTTAAGGGCAATCAAAAAAATGGGATGTCTACACTATGGGGTTTAATTGAACTATCCAATCCGATTATGGACTAGACATAGTCCAATCCCATATTTTAATTCATATTTCTCCGAATTTTATGGTATATATTTAAATTTGACATGGTGTGAGTAACAATATAAATAAATCTAAAGAACTCATTTCAAATTTTGTATGAACTGATTATTTTCTCACCGCCTATTTTTTTATACAAAACTAATCTAAATATATGGTTTATGTTATCTAATCAACTTAATTTTTTATAAAAATAATATATTCAATTGATCTTAAAATATGAACAATTTAAATTATCGAGACCTAGAACTAAACTCAAAAGGCGCAAATAACACATCTCTAGTTCTCCACCGAACTGGACAAAACCCAGTCTTAAAATATATAGATACAATTTGAAAAGCAGAGAGGAAAATGTCATGGTCAACAATATAGTACTATAACATGATATGATATGGTAGGTGAGCTCTTTAATTGGGTGTTTAATTGCTTAGTTTTCTCGCAGTTGAGACATGACATATAATACGATATGTACAATTGAAAGGGACATCTTTAATTGCTTAAAGAGATTTATTGGGTGTTTAATTGCTTCTCAATTTTCTCGGAGCTCAACAGGACATATATTATGATATGTACAAGTGAAAGGGACATCTTTAATTGCTTAAGAGCTTCCACAATGGAGTTGTTAAAAAATAATATATTATATGATAAAAAATGATAAAAGTTGAACCTAAAAATGTGTGTTAAGCTGTGTTAAGAGTTTATTAATTTTAGAGAGATAGTGGTGGTGCAATGGATGTATTAAGGTGTGTGTTAAGATGCGTGTTAACTATTTAAAAATATCATAATTAATTTCTCTCTAATATTTATATTTTTCATGCAAGTGAAGAAAGTTAAATATCATTTATTACTTTCTTAACATGTACATATTAACAAGACTAATATTTTATAGAAAAACTAAAAAACTAAAAAATAAAAATAAAAAAACAAAACAAAACAAAAACAAAAACAAAAACAAAAACAAAAAAAAATTGAAACTAAAACAATATTATATGGAAGCATTAAATAATTTATGTGATTTTTCATTGGGACCATTCATTTGCTACCGTTTGAGATGGTAACATTCAATGGAGTGAAATAGACAGGAAATAGAGAGAATCATGATCATTTTATCGCAGTAATTATTTAAGATGGTGTAATTGGTTTCTCCATTTCTCATTAATTTATTTGTTTTTATACCAGGTTGTATTTCAGCTCATTAAATTATCTACTTTATCCCATCTCCCATATGTCAAGTTTGAATTATCTTAACGAAACAAGTTATTTTATTAATTTTTAAATTTTTTACAAAAAATATGCAAAAAAGTAAAGAGAATAAGGTGATAATTTATAATAACTTTTTGATTTTTTGACAATAATATTTAGTCCCAAAACAAGGTTGTCATTAAACTTAATAGGATAAGTTAGGTTTGGTGGCCCCCTTTTTGAGTCGATCTCGAGATGTTTTCCATTTTTTTAAAACAAATGTAATTCAAATATATAATTATTGATATCCAATTATCTTAATTTTTTATATAAGTATTCTACTTGACAAGTCCTAAAAATGAATTGTTCAAATTACCAAAATTGTTCCCAAAACGGACCTACTAAACGCAACTATTCTCTCAAGTATGGACTTGAAAGAATCCAACCCTTTTTAAAAAGTCATTTTTGAACAATTTTAATCATCATTCTTCTTGTCAAATTATTGTATTTTTGTTCACAAAGAGGATTCTGGAAAATATATTTAGCATGAATTCAATAGGGACAAATACTATTGCTTTTTAAGAATTACCTTCTTACTCGTCCTTCCAACTATATGCAATTTTTTTTATCTTATACATTGAACTAATTGAATCTTGTACAGATAAGTAATCAATCTCAACCCCAGTACTCTGAAGCTAGTCTAAAATCATTTGAATAAAATCATATATTTTCTTGAAATCAACAGTTCTCTTTTGGTTCAAGGTACAAAATTTTGAAAAATTCTATCATATTTTCAAATTATGATATTTTGTAATATTTGATTATGATCTACTGTGATATTGATTATGAGTTGATTATAATCTATTACAATATTATTTATGACTTAATTATAATCTATTGATATTGTTATTTTGATTATGATCGAAAAAATATTTGATTATAATCCATTATAATGTTGGCTATAATTTGGTTATTGTTGATATTGTTTTGGTTATGACTCATGTGAAATTTTGTTATATTTATTTGGTTATGTAAAAATAGTTTGATTATGATACAAAGAAATATCAACTACTCAAAATATTATAACTTATATATACTACATCACCTTTTGAGAGTTTGATGGTTGAATGACCTCGATTTATATATATATATATATATATTGCAATGACAATTTATTGATGTAAATAATATGCAACATATGGAATGGAATGAAGGAAACTACTATTCAAAAAAAAAAATTTAGTTGTCTCAATCAATACTTTTTTTTTACGAGTAATCAATTATTCCAAACACACATTAATGTGTACTATTAGAACATTATTTTTTAATCTAAGCTTATAAATGATCGATTGCCCAAAATCCACTTTTTTTTTTTTTTTGGTCAAAATTGTATTGTAGGATGTTAAATTGTTGATAAATTTAGATTACAACTAAAGAGGTCACTGCTGCTCCATCAACTTGAACCCTTGATCTTCCTTTCACCACCACACCTTAAAATGTGACTACAAAACCACCAGGCCAAACCTAAGAGCACTAGATAGATACATATGCTTAGGACATGAAATTATGAGTAATATTACAAACCTATCCTTATCAACCTAGAAATTATTTAGAAATTAGTTTTCACCACACTTCACATAGACCTCACATGAATCACACACTACACAAATTAATCTCTAACACACAATCATCCACCCAAAAATTTTGACCGGTTGAAATTATATGGGACCTAAAAGGATTGCTTTGCAATTCTTATACTCCCATTTCTATTTTTAATAATTGTGTTTTGGATTTCTCTCACTCCGAATGCCTTTGTAAAATATGAAGCTCTCCACACAAACACTAATTACCTCTTCCAATTGTAGTATGCAGCGTAACAATTGCACCATTTATTGGTCTTAAATACATAGCCACTTTAACTGCTACTACAACATTATATCATTATTTATATACAAGCACAAAATGAATACAACAAGAGGCGATACCAGAGCCAGCTCTTATTGGGTTTGCTTTCTATTCTTCTCGCCTATATCATCATGGCTGGAATACTTGCTTTGTTAACTATGCTCTCTTTGGCTTCCCTTCTTGGGATTGCCATTTGTTACACCTTCTACAAAAAATTCAAGAATGGAAATTTAATTTGGTGATTTTGTTTTAAGAAAAATTAAACACTAACTATTTTCATATGATTTTTTTTGGAACATAAATAATATTTTAAAATTCAAATATTTATTTATATTTATTTTTTTCAAATTAGTTTATAATTGTTTTAAAAATAAATTCAAAATACAAATTCTAAAAATTAAGTCAACTAAAATTTTTCCAACAATACCTTTATAAAATGTTGCTAAGATTCTCACTACATTAGAACCATCTACAATATATATATAGGATACTTTTTTAAATATTTTTATTCAATAATAGTTAAAGAAATTTTGTCTTATGAATATAGGGGTACTATTGTCCATATGAAAAAAATTACTATTTAAAAATATCATAATTAATTTACCTTCTATATTTATATTTTTGGTGCAAGTGGAGGAAGTTAAATATTATTTATTACTTTCTTAACATGTACTCTTAAATTACATGTTAACAAAATAAATATTTTATAAACAAAATTAAAACTAAAATAATTTTTAATAGACTCATTAAATGATTTATGTGATTTTTCATTGGGACCATTCGTTGGCTACCTTTTGAGATGTTAACATTCAATGGAGTGAAATAGAGAGAATCATATGATCTTTTTATCAGTCATTATTTAAGATGGTCTAATTAGTTTTTCTATTTCTCATTAATTTATTTGTTTTATAACAGATTGTATGTCAGCTCATTAAATTATTTACTCTACCCCATCTTCCATATGTCAAGTTTGAATTATCTTAACCACATTTGCGAATTTGCTATTTTGATAATTTTTTGACTTTTTATGAAAAGATATGCAGAAAAGTAGAAAGCGTGATATGACAACTAATAGTGCCTTTTTACATTTTCTGCTAAAATGTTAAGTCCCCAAACAAGGTTGGTCATTAAATTTAAGAGGATAATAAGTTGGGTTTGGTGGGCCCATTTTTGAGTCGACCTTGATATGTTGTCCATTTTTCTAAGACAAATATGATTCAAACATATAACTACTAATATCCAATCATCTCAAATTTTTATATAAATATTCTATTTAACAAATTTTAAAAGTGAATGGTTCGAATTAACGAAATTGGTCTCCAAAATAGACCCACTAAACCCACCTATTCTCTCAAGTACGAACTTTAAAGAATCCAACCCTTTTTAAAAGAGTCATTTTTGAACAATTTTCATCATCTTCTTCGTTATCAAATTATTGTATTTTTGTTCAAAAAGAGGATTCTCTAAAAGATATTTAGCTTGGATTCAATAGGGACATATACTCTTGCTTTTGAAGAATTACCTTCTTGTTTGTCCTTCCAACTATACGCATTTTTTTTATCTTATACATTTAACTTATTGAATCTTGAACAAATAAATAATCAACCTCAACTCCAGTACTTTGAAGCTAATCTGAAGTCTAATTTGAATCAAATCATATATTTTCTTGAAATCAACACTTTTCTTTTGGTTCAAGGTACAAAATTTTGAAAAATTCTATCATATTTTCAAATTATGATATTTTGTAGTATTTGATTATGATCCACCATGATATTGATTATGACTTGATTATAATCTATTATAATATTATTTATAACTTAACTATAATCTATTAAGATTGTTATTTTGATTATGATTGAAGAAATATTTGATTATAATCCATTATAATGTTTGCCATAATTTGGTTATTGTTGATATTATTTTGGTTATGACTCATGCGAAATTTTGTTATATTTATTTGATTATGGCTAAAATAGTTTGATTATGGTACAAAAAAATATCAACTAATAGTCGATTTTTTTTTTTTTTAAATAAAAACAAAAAAACATCTAAGATGTCCTTTTACCAGCGGGGAGTGCAATGGAAAGACTGTACCACGAAGATAAAATAGTCCATCAATCATGAGTCCTGAAAACTTGTAAGAAAAATTGAAGCACCAGGTCATGAACAAAACAGATAAATTTAATCAAGGCCATAAGCAACATAAGAATGCATAACTCAAAAACACACATGAGAGCTCACAAATAGAATGTGTGTGTGTGCAATCCTTGAGAGCCACAAAGCTAGAGTTAATCCTCGTAGTGATCGGATGGCTGGACCTCCGACAAGAGTAACGGACCATCACAGAGAAAAGTCAAACCACTAGGAATCACGGGGTATTTGTTGAGTAAACGCGGAGGCTCCCCCTCAATCAATGATTCCCTCTTTTTTATGTTTTTGAACTTTTCTTTCTTGTGGGCACCCACTGGTGGCATACACGCTCAAGAGTATGGAGACCAAACCAGAGAAGAATGAAATCAAAAAGGATGGCCTGGTTGGTGCCTCTGATGTAGCCTTTTCCTAATGCCCGGATTTCAATGAATTGAGGGAGAAACCATGGAAGTGAAAAACAATGGTAGATGGTTAAGAGACTCAACATCACCCATGATATACTAGTATAGGTCAATTCCTCTGAGAAAGTACAAGAAACACTGTTAGTGGTCCATAAAGAACTTTGATCACTTGTGCAGAAACCCCTGCAACAGTTTATCTCAAGAATGTGTACAGAATGAGATCATGAAGTAAATGAGTATGGGCATTCAGAATAAGCTATGAACAAAGACGAATGAGATCTTGTAAGCAACATGAGCAGTGTTCATATAAATTTTTGATGCAAAGATATCAGGACTCAATGACAATGAGATTATCACATCCAAGTACAATAAGCCAACCACTCACACCCATTTTAGAAAACAGGAAACACCCCAGTTACTGAGCACAACACCCAAGGTCTTTCTAAGAAACTCAAATCGAAGAAGATCAAGGGGTTTTGTAAAAATATCAGCTTTTTGATGCTCAGTGGGTACATGTTCAAGAACAACAAGGCCCTCTTCCACTAACTCTCGAATAAAATGATGACAAATGTCAATGTGTTTGGTTCGAGAGTGTTGGACAGGATTTTTTGAAATGTTTATAGCACTTGTGTTATCACAAAAAAGAGTGAGAGTGTTCTGTTCTATCTCATAGTCATGAAGCATTTGCTTCATCCATAGCATTTGTGCATAACAACTTCCTGTAGCAATGTACTCAGCCTCAGCAGTCGAAAGAGAGATGGTATTTTGCTTTTTACTATGCGAGGAAACCAGATTATTCCCAAGGTAAAAACACCCCCCGGATGTACTCTTCTTATCATCAGCACACCATGCTGTAGACATCCCATTTTTGACCGTCCTCAAGACTTGGACGTCACCGCTTGAACACTCGGTGATCATCCATGTTTGTGTTCGTCTTGAGTTCCCGGAGGTCTCGGCTACGCGCCTTGCCTCAGGATCTCTCGACTCGACTGTTTTGTGTTTGGTTTTACACCAAACACTTGTGTTTTGCCTCGGAGGGGTAGGGAATGGCTTGTGGGCCATCCCCACACATCACCGGCCATGGCTTGAGGCCACCGGCTGTTTTTTGTAGCCACCGGCCAAATGTTTGGCCGGCCAGCACTATAGATGGCCGGCCGGCTATCTTTTTTTTGGTCAATTGCATTTTTGGCCGGCCGACTACTATGCATCTGCTTTTGCAGATATTTTTGGGCAGCTAGCATACACTGTCACCCCCTCCATACACGTGTATGGAGGGATTTCCCTCTTGTTAGCTTCCTTTGGAAGCTTTACAAGACACATTGTCTATAAAAGAGAGGGTCTTCTCTCTTGTAAGAGGTTAGACATTTTAGACAACATTTTTTCAGAGCTTTGAGTTCTAGGGTTAGGGTTCATATGTCCTCCATCTCTATATATCTCTCTCTCTCTTTGTTTTGTGAGTGTTTTTGCCTTAGTTTTGCACACAAACACCCACCATCACACCTTTTCTTGGAGCTGAGGCCCTTGAGGGTTGTTTTTGGAGTTTCGGAGCTGATTTGAGCTTGAAGAACCAGCTGGTCCACCATTGGTGAAGAGGGTCTACAAGGGTAAGAAACTTGTCCCTTTATTCCCCATTTTTGCATTGCATTTTTGCCTACCTTGCATCTGTTTTGAGCTTTGTGTATAACACATAAAAGTTCTAATTTTTAGTGCTCTAAATAGTTGGTTAAGGTTTCTTTAAGCTTTGGGGTTGTTTGACCCCTCCTAAGCCTTGAAAGGCTCCATTTTGTGCCATTTTGGTTGAGCTTCGGGACCATTGTGTTTGGGCCTCCTCACCACTGAAATCTTGAGGGATTTCAGTGATGAGGATGGTGCCTTGAGGTCCTAGGAAGGAGAGGGCCACCCCCTCTCCTTATTGTCCTTGAAAAGGGCCTTTTTTTGCCTCTTGAGGGAGCATCTAGTCTAAGTGTGTGTTGGCCATGCCTTAGCTGATTTTCATGCTTATTATGTCATAATATGCCTCTGTTTTTAGTTGGTTTGGACACACCTTGCTTTTTTAGCATACATGTCTTGTAATGCCATATTGTAGCCTTAACATGCATCTAGGTTTTGACCCTCATTTTAGCATGTTTTTGGCCAAGCTTTGTGAAGGTTTTGTGTTTATTTTGGTATGCTCAAGTTCTGTTTTTGGTTGTTTTGGTCGACCATGGCATGCTTAGTATAGCCCCTTTGTATTCTTGGCTTGTGAGCCTTAAGTGCATGAACTATGAGCATGCATTATTTGCATTACTTCAATGGTTTGGAACCACTTACCATGTTATTTCAGAGCTTATAATGTATGCCTTGCATCCATGTTTGCATCCTCTTAAGTGTGCTTGAGAGTTGCTCTTTGTGCCTAAGTGATGGACCATGTTTATATGCATGCTTGTATGTGTATTTGGCTCCATTTCCGTAGTTATTGGCCGCTGTTTTAGGCTTGTTTGAGGGCTTCCTAAATTAGTCTAAGTCCATCCTTCATGTGTTATAGCATGCTTGCCTTGTGCATTGTTGCATACTTGGCATATTACATGTTATTGCTTGCTTGAAATCATGATGCATTTGGCATGCATTTCATTGGTTAAGTTGCTTTGCATTATTCCTATGCTTAGTCCACTTTACATGTTGTTGCATGTTTGCCACTAGCATAGTTGTCACATGCCTTGCATGCTCATTTTGCATACTTAGCTTCTATGCTTAGGATTGCATTGCATTGGCATGCATGCTTGGCCTCTTGAAATGCTTGTGATAGAGGTTGAGCCCCTTTATTTGCTTATGTGCATTGCATTCCAATATCAAAATGCACACTTGATTCTTTGGGCCATCATGCATGGAAATGCGTGATTGGTGGTCTGAGAATCGAGGCCCATCCTCCTTTGAGTCATACACATGATAAGGAGTGTGGTTGGTGCATACATTGCTTGAAATGCATTGCCATGCTCTGCTTTTCCTTCTGCTGCTGTCAACTGTAGGTTCTACAGGAAGTTTTGGCCGACCGGCCATATACAGTGCCGACCGGCCATCCATTGTTGGCCGATGGATTCATTTGTGGCCGGTGACCACTCTCCATGGCCGGTGGCCATTCTTCTCAGCCGATGGTGTTCCAAAGTGTCCATAGAGTGCTCCCTGGGACTTGTGCAATTTTCAGAGGAGCAGAGCAGGGAAAACAGAGGCAAACTTGTGCATGGCGTTGGATTTCCGAGCACGCGCGCATTGGACCTCTCTTCCCGAGGCTGTAGATACCCCATTTTTGACCGACCTTAAGACTCAGACATCACCGATTGAGCGCTTGGTGATGTTGCATATTGTGCTCGTTCTGAGGTTGCGGACTCCAGGCTACGAGCCTTGCCTCCGGACTTTCGGACTCTTTTGTGCTTTGCCTCGGTTTGCGAATCAGGCCCTGTTTTCTCTGTTTTCTCTTCCCAAAGGGAGGGAGAGGTCTCGTAGATCATCTCTCAGTGGCCATAGGCTACGTTTCGTGGTCGTAGGCCATTTTTCCTGTTTGGAGCCCGGTTTCCGGTTTTTCGGAGCCGACGGCCGTGTGCCTCGGTTCGAGACCGCTTAACCACCTCCGTTTGCTCCAGTTTTTGGCACACACCTTATTTCCTCCCTTTTGAGGGACACTGTGGTCCGAGAGACCAACTTCGTGGTCGGACACCACTTCCGGTGCCTAACAGCCCACTTTAGGGGCCCCGAACTACGTGTTTTGGCTCCCGAACCTTCATTCTGCATTTTTGGGCTCCGACCTGAACTTGAGATAGTCATATTTTGAGGTCTTTTTCATGTTTGATTAAGGACCTTTTGTTGTTTGAGATCTCCTACTGCCACTTGCTTCTTTACCGCTATTTTAGGCCTATTTTTGCACGGTATTTTAGGCGTACTTGTGGGCTGTGTTGGACTTGGTCATAAACTACAAAGTGTCTTGTTTTGAGTCCCTCTTCAACTTTGTTGAAGGGATCTCAGCCATTTGGATCCAGCATCTACCACTTGCCTTTATATCCCACCTTTTGGCCTTTTTGGAGGGAAATTTGAATTTCAATTTCCCCCCCATTTTTCCCCCTCTTTTCCACCTCTTTTGCCTATATAAACCAGACCCTCAGCTGTGTTTGAGGAGTTAGAGATTTTTGTATAAGCCTCTCACATTAAATTTCTCTCTCTCTCTACTCTAAACCTCAAAACCCCTTAAGTTCTTAACCATTTTTACACACCATCACCTAGCACCACACCACCACTTCCATTTCCAGCAGCTTGGAGGTCTTCTCAGAGGCTAGGAGGCAGCAAATTTGGTCCAAGAAGTTGCTAAAGATTGGTCTACAATGGTGAGTTACCATTTCCCTCTTTTTAGCTCATTTTTTGCAACATTTCTTAGCCTCTCTTTCTTGTATATCTGAGCTCTGGCCATAACTGAAAATAGTGTTTTTTTGAGTTCTATTTTATCTTTTATTAAGGGCCTCTCACTGTTTGAGGTCCCCATTTTGCACTTCCTTCTTTATCTCTTCTTTAGGCCCTAATCTTGCATAGTATTTTTGGCCTATATGTAATCTGTTTTGGGGCATGATGTAAACTGTAAATGAGCTTATTTTGAGCCCTTCTTCAACATTGAAGAATGGTTCATCACTGTTTGGGACCTCCATGTACTACTTGCTTTGATATCCATATTTTGGTCTCATTTTTGCATAATTTATTAGCCTATCGAGCCTCTGTTTTTGGACCTTGGTCTGAACTGAAAAGGGGCTTATTTTGACCCCCTCTCCATGTTTCATTAGGGTTTGTTGCTTTTTGGAGCATATTTTGTATACTTCATGTTATATCTCTCTTTTTAGGCCTTATTTTGCATTGCATTTTGAGCATATTTGTACACTGTTTTGGGCTCGGCCATCAACTGTAAAAAGTCATATTTTGGGTCTCTCTTCAACATTGTTGAAGGGCCCTTACTTGTTTGGGATCAGCATATATCAGTTGCTTCTTTATCTCCATTTTGCCCTTATTTTGCATAGCATTTTGAGCATACTTGTATCTGTTTTTGGGGTTTGTCATAAACTGTGAAACACCATATTTTTGGCCTCTCTTAAATATTGTAGAAGGCCCCTTCCCTGTTTGGGGCCAGAATATGTGAGTTGCTTCATTATCTCACTTTCGGGCCCGTTTTTGCATGCTAATTTAGCCTTACTTGCGCCCACTGTTTGGCCTTGCTTTAAACTGTAAACATGCTTTTTTTGGGGCTGCCTTGCTTCTGTATTTACACTTCATGTACAAATAATGTATGCATTGCATAGCTATAGGCCATTTCATGCGCCAAAATTCATGTTTCGGGACTCGTTCCATGCATCGGGTTTCATTTCACCATGTTTCGGGGCTGTTTTGCATCTCATTTTGCTACTGAAATTTGCATGTTTGCATATCATATCCCATGTCTTGCCATGTCTTGTTAGAGTGGCATTTCCGTGCCTTAGGATCGGTCCTCGGTTTGCGTGCACGTGTGCATGCATCTCGAGTTGTCTCATTTTCATCTAATGGCCTCTGATGTGAGTGTGGCTGAGGTCCACTCATATTAGTGTAAGCCCATTATGCATTGCGTATGCCATTTCATTCCATAGCATTGTGTATGCTAGGCTGTATGTTAGCGCATTGTGTATGCCATGATATCTCGTGCATCGTGTATGCCATTCCATAGCATTGTGCATGTTAGGTTGTATCTTAGTTGCATTCATGCATGTCATGCATATCGCATTGTGTTCGGGATAGGAGTTAGCTCGAGCACGGGAAACGAGGTACGTTTCGTACTCCGAGTGACGGAACAAGTCTCAATTCCCCAGTCGCCGACACTCCGGATTACCCATGATGGAGTTTAGGCTTTGTTGTATTTTCATGTGCATTCATTCCATATTGAGTTGTGCAATTCGACTCCTCGGCCATCATGCATCGGGATGCGTGATTGGTGGCACGAGGATCGAGGCATGCATACATTTGTGAAAATACATTGCCATGCCCCTTTCTTGCTCTCTGTTGCAGCAAATCAAGAATCAGCAACCTTCCGGAGCTTGGCACGCATTCCAAAAACCATTGCAAAACAGAGGCTAATTGGGGCATCGCAGTGGATTTCTGCACAAGGCAACCCGGACATGCATCATTCATCATCTGGAGAAGAGTCAAGACAGCCCCTGGCTTGCATGCTAGTTTATTATTTTTCTTAGTTAATTTGTAAATTAATTAGGGATTTGTACATATTTGGACTGTATTATTTGGACTGTACTATTTATTTGGACCCTCTGCGCGAGGGCAATGTTGTAATAAGTGTGCGTGTGTGTGATGTATGTCTTCCAACCCCACGTCTTTCTTCCCTTTTATTTACCAGCTTATGATGGTTAGATTAGGGCATGTTTCAATTAGCATACAGTATGATAGCATGTTTGCATTCATTCATCTGTTTTGCATGCACCGGGCTCGGCGCATCATACTAACTGCATTTGTATTTCAATTCCGAGTTGAATACTTGATAGCTATTGCATCTCATATGCCATGTTTAGAATAGCCGAGCCTGCTCTAGTTGCATTTTTGCATGTGTTGCATTAGGCATTTCTGTATAGTTAGGATCATGCATGATTTCTAATCGGTTTCTGTTTTGGCTCGGAGTACTCGGTGTTTTATGCTTTAGCATCCTTGCATGCGTGTGAGTGACTGCCATGATAGCATGCTTACCATGAGGCTATTTGCTTATGTGATATAACTGCTTGAATGCCTGTGGTTGGAGGTTGGGTTATTTGGATTGGAACAATTCATCAAATGTTTGTTTTAAAGCCCACTAGATAGTGGCAAAATCATGTTTTCTTAAGCCCACCCGAGGGTGGCAAATCCACGTCTTAGCCTACTTGCGAGTAGCACCATCAAACCATTTTCAAACAAACAAGCATGAAATGTTTTGTTCCAATTCAGGCGATCCAGTCTATACTTGTATGCTGTGCGCATCACATAGTAAATCTAGGCTAATAACCGGAATAAGAACACATAATGTTTTCAAAAATAGATATCATGGTTAGTAGAGGTCGATCTTTGATCGGGCGAGCGGGGGTGCTCACGAAGTGACCTTCCCCAATCGTACCCAAGTTCCCGAGCCGAGGCAACTTTGGTGATGACGGACACGTGGCCTTTGGCACCGAGTCAGGGTTTCCTAAGTTTCCCATAAAAAAACATTTAGGTGGCGACTCTGTATTTGGCAAAGCAGTCCATGTTTGGCACTTCTTTTCAAAAAAAATATGTTTTCAAAATCGATTTGCCGGATTTGGAGTCTTTGGTTCAAGATTAAGAACCGTGACATTTGAGTCCTTGAACTGTAGTGACCCCAATATGAACGGAACGGGACTTAGCCCTCCCGGGGCGTTCGGGGACGTCTACAGTTTCTGGCGACTCTGCTGGGGATTTAGAGAACTTGACTCGAACTCATGATATCTGGTTTTGACTGCACTTGTGTGTTTCTTTGCGTTGCATTTGCATTGGTGCGCCTAGGACACCATATTTGCCATCTGCTATTCCTGAACGGTTTGCCGGAGGCTTGTCTTGTCAAGGCATGACCATAAGGCTGACCGGTTGTGGGCTCTGCCAGTATGGGAACACAAACCCCGGTTTTACTGGGGCACCCTCTTTGACCATTCGACCTAGTGCATATTCGGATCCGTAGTGACCATTCCAAACTAGGACAGGTTGCTTACCCGATATAGGTTGTTTGAAACCGCTGCGTGCGTAGTGAAACCCTAGCTCCTGACAAAATAAGACAGGGAAACTCTACCCCTCCATAGGGGTGTTTTGGCTCTCACTTATCTGTTATGTGCTTTTTGAGTGCGTCTCTACAGGAATGCATATATCAGGTTACAAGTCTGGGCATCAGGCCTGCGGGCATTACTATCAGTATTTGGGAGTCAGCTTTACCTGTGGGTATCAGACTCAGATTTGAGCTGAATTTTGGGGGGCAGAATTCAGTAGAGGGCACAGTCATCCTGCTACACTCGTATCTGTTTGGTGAAGTTAAGCTGAGGTGCTGTCTGTTTTCTCTTTTGTTAGGTAGTCTTGGAACCATAGCTTCAGAAGGCTCCGATATCCCCCGAGGTTCATCGAACTTGTGCTAATAGACTTTGTCAGGTCAGAGGTTCAGTTCAAGGGCAATCAGTGGCAGGGTAAAAGGGCCAGTCAGGCACAAATCACCAGTTCAGCAGTTACCAGATCAGGGGCCCTTATCCACCCCACCAGTGAACAGTCAGGCTGAGGTCTCAGTTTCTACTGCAGGATAGATACCAGTCAGTTAGATGGATCAACAAAATACGTCAGGGTGGAGGCGATGATGCGTCAGATACAGGAAACTATGAAACTCATGTAGCAAGACGCTATCCACCAAGCGGAATTCTCCAAGCAGCAGGCTGCAATCATGGCTCAGCAGGCCGAGCTAACAGGCTGCAACAGCAAAGCAGCGCGTCCGCTTCACAACAAGTTCTTCCCCTCCCAGCAGGAGCTCCAGCACCTGGGGAGACGCCAAATGTCCAGGAAGGTACGGACATTCCGGTAGGGCCGGTTCCGCCCCCAATTTTACCCCAACTATCCAAAACACCTACCACTACTGGACTCTCCCTTCGAGTTCGAGGTCGACCCCACAGCGTTGAAGTGAGCAAGCTTGAAAAGTTGTTCAAGAAATCCCAGGGGGTAAAGTCCATCCCGGACATTGAGGACGGGTACACCGACGCAGCTGTGACACTGCCGGACAGGTTCAAGATGCCTCACGTCGAACGTTTTGATGGGTCAGGAGATCCCATGGTCCACCTGAGTTTGTTTTCAGATGTTCTGCGCCGATGGGCTTGACAAGATACAGAAGCTTTCCCTTTTTTGGCAGGACCTGTCGTGTATTGCGGCCATCTGGTACGCCAAATTGGAGGATTCAGTGAAACGAAGCTGGGAGGAGATGGCTGAGGCCTTCGTCGCACAATATTCATACAATACCCAAATCGAGATTACGACCCGTGATCTTGAGACGACGAGGCAGGAGCCTAAGGAGAGCTTCTCAGAATTCGTGCCCGCTGGAGGGCCAGCCTCAATGATGACCATTAGGCCAACGGATAAGGATCCGGAGGTTGTGCACAACCTCCAGCCCAAACTAATGCAGAAAATGATCGTGCTCCCTTCCCTACCTTTTCAGATTTGCATGAGATGGGAGTACAGATCGAGGATGCATGAAGCAGGGCCTCATTGACCAGGAGAAGGAGCAGCCCAGGAGGGCGTTTACTCGCAGTTCGAATGCGACCACCAGCGGTCGCAGCTGCAAGATCTTCCGAAGTGGGAATGGTCGCCACCACCACACCAAGAGCAGCCACCCCCTTTGTTGGTGCATCCACTTCAAACCCCCGAACTTCAGACTATCTACCCCGAGGCAAGAAGGTTTTCACCCCACTCTATATGTCTTTGTCTAAAGCCCTGGGGGTCCTACTCAGGAAAGGACATCTGAAACCGTTAGAGCAACGGCCTCTACCGATCCTCTCCCGCCAAAGCATGACCCGACTAAGTACTGTGCTTTCCATCAACAAACCGGTCATGACCCGACAGTTGCGTCCGTCTCCGCCACGAGATACAAAATTTGATTGACAACGGGATCATCCCCGCACCAGGTCCTGCAAATCTATCGGCACTTGATCAGTGAACTTGTGGGAGATAATGTGATGTGATCGAGGAATGAACCACCTGCGGGCGACGTTCAGTTTATTTCAGATATGGTGGATGGCATGCACTATTTTGAGCATTTGCGAATGCTAGCTTTTGTGCTTTCTGACTTGGGTATTGGGTCAGTCTTGTTGTTTTGAGTCTGCCCCTTTTGTTTTGAGTCAGTCTCTTTTGTTTTGGGTCTGTCTTGTTGTATTGAGTCAATCCTATTGTATAGGAGTCAGGTGATTCCGGGGGGGGGGGGTGTACCTCGGGCATCACCATTTTGTTTTTGTGTTTGTCTTTTCGTTTGTTTTGAGTCTGTTTCTGCTTGGAGCCAGTAACGCCAAATAGATAATGAACAGCAGTGTTTTTTTTTCATGCTTTTGTGTTTGCTTCTGCCGTGTGCCAGTTGTACTAGAAATTCCAATGAGATGACAGTATTTGACTAGAAACTGTGTTTTTTCTGTGCCTTGAATTCATTGCATCGACCTAAGTTTTTCCAAAAGCTTTTTGAACACTACGGTGAAAACGAAGAGGAAGGAATTCCTCGGGTTTTTTGCAAAATTTTGATCAATTGAGAGAAAGAGAGGCGTGCTAAGCCCCTAATGAATGAAATCATGCTTGTTAGTGTGAGTACTGGGAAGGATCCTGGCTTGATCCAGATTGGTTCTACACTGTCTTCAGCGCGAGCGATTTGTCGCTTTCTTAAAAACTTTCAAAAATGTTTTGCGCGGTCCTACGAAGACCTGTGTAGAATCGCTCTTGATATTTTACAGCTTAGGATCGCTCTCAGCCTCGAGACTTGACCCCTCACTTTCAAACTTGAACTGGGATTCAGAATGTTCAACGGTCAACTACAATGTGAGGCCTGTGTGGCCAGATTTGAAGCAGCCCTCGAACAAGAGGCACCAAGTCAGATCAAGGAGATCAGACCTCATCAGAAGAAGGTTGCGAAGCCAAATCAGAAGCACCCTCGAACTAGGGGCAAAAATATCCGATGTGCTCGAAGAGCCGAAGATGGATCCTTCTGCGAATCAATACAGCAATCATTTTCCTGTTCAGATGACTTCAGGATCTCAAAACCATTTGGCATGGACCTGTTACACTTTTACCCTTTGAGAGGCTCGCTGGGCCGAAAACCCGGAAGGGCGACCCAGGCAAAATTTAGAGCAAGAAAAGATATATACGAAAAGCAAAAAAAAAAAAAAAGAAAAAGAAAAAGAAAAAAAGAAGAAAAGCAAAAAAAGAAAAAAAAAAAAAAAAAAAAAAGAGAAAGAAAGAAGAAAGAATTGAAAAGAAAAGAAAAACAGAAGCTCGCAAGGTTCGAAAACCCGTAACGAGCGCCTTGGCAAAAGTTAGAGCCTAAAAGGGAGAGGTTAATACCCGAGTGTACCTTACCCCGAACTACGTAAGGCTTGATTCCCATCTTGGGATACTTAGGCAACTTCATCCTGAAGTCCAGCCGTAAAACGCTTCAATTGATTGTGTCCATGCGATGGTTCTGGTCATCTTTGTCTTCTCTGTATCTGAGGATTTGGTTGTGTTCGGCACTCTGAGGACTGACTACAATGCGCCGCGGTGCTATCCAAACAAGGGGCAACTTTCCGTTGCCATTCAGTGTGCTGCGGCGCCATCCAAACAAGGGCCAACTCTTCGTTGCCATTCAGTGTGCCGCGGCGCCATTCAAACAAGGGGCAACTTTCCGTTGCCATTCAATGCGCCGCGGTGCCGTTCAAACAAGGGGCAACTTTCCGTTGCCATGCAGCTCCCCTCCAGCAAGGGGCAAGTTTTCCTTCGAATCTGAGGTGTGCATCTCGAGAGTGGGTTCTATGCTCGTTGAGCAGTGGCCGTTTGCAAAAATAGTTTTTGAGAATTTTACTGAGGTTGACTAATTTTCTCGAAAATTGTTTCATCTTTTCCAAAAACTGGACCATTTTCTTGGACCCAAAAAAGGAAAATTTTCAGTGCTCATAGCCTGACTTGATGATTTCAAATCAAAAATCGAACAAGCATGTTAATCTAACTCATTTTGGTCAAAATTGTTTTAGTAGAAAGCAAAAAACAAAACATGGTCAACATGATGAACTAGGGACACAGTTGAGTTAGGTTCTCTGTCTTTTCCCTTTATCAACGCACTTGCCAGAAGGGCACTCCACTTGCCAGAAAAGGGCACAACTGAAGCTAACAACAAAGGGCTGAAAGCTCTCTCACCCTCCAAGCAACGAGGTATCAAGCCACGTGCGAAGCACGAACTGGAATGGGGCAAGATATTTCACTTCCTCATCTGGACATATCTGATCACGTCCAACTCCCCGGCAGGGCATCGTCAACCGAGGTCAGCTGCAGATTTGCTACACACCCAGTTGTAGCACAGCCCCTCTATGGGAGAAACTCACTAGCTGCGCGCAGAAGAAGAAGAATCTAGCATAATGCTAGGGGCACGAAGCCACAACTTGCTGTTTATCCATCAACCACCCAGGGGAGGGATTTAAAATGAGAGATTGAAGAATAGAGAGATGTGCGCTGAGAGGAAAAGTGAGGAAAAGGAATTTTTTTTCAGAAAAACAAGCTGTAGGGCGAGTGATGTGAGAATCACAAATGAGAATGGGTGGAAATAATACCCAGAGAAACTGGCTCCTCGTGCACTGAGAGGTCTCTTGTCTTTTGTAACACGTCTGTGTGTCGTGTCTTTTGTTTTGTTTTTCTCGATTCTGCTTTGAGTCGTTCGAGTGTGTCTCGGTTGTTTAGGTTGTTTACCTTTATTTTTCGTTGTTGGGTTCGTCTTTGCTGTGTTCAGTTGTAGGCTCAATACCCGGTCCGAGAACTCATTTTCTCAATCTCAAAAATGATTTGTTGTGTGCTTAGAGTGCTGTGCCATTCTCCACATTTGTGCAAAAAAAGGAATTTGTTCTTTCGAAAAACTGCAGG
>JAPPVO010005333.1:0-37665 GCA_030407325.1 Camellia japonica | reverse complement strand
TACTAAAAGTGTCGACATCTTGTACCAACTCAGCCTTTGTGGTTTAATAAGATGAGTGAGTTGAGTTGGACTGATTGGATGATAAAATTGACTGAACAATCAATTATATCACCTAACTAATCGAACCCAACTCACTTATCTTATTAAATCACATAGACTGAGTCGGTACATGATATCTAATTTTTTAAAACATCTCTACGCACAAAAAAAAAAAAAAAAAAATATTCGAGACATGGCTGGATTTGTGGAGGCGCCTAACACTACTCATGTTTTTAGCCTTCGCTTATCTAATTTCTGAATCTATCTTTTGGTATATTTAGGGGTGTTTGGGAACAATGGTAAGAAATTAGTTTCTTGACTTTTTAGCTTTTTTAGCCAAAAAATTTAATTTTTTTACCCAAAACAACCCAACTTTTTGTTAAAAAAGCCACCAAAAAAGTCAAAAAACAAAAAATTATTTTTTTACCAACTTCTCAAAACACCACTTAATTGCTAATGTTACTAATGTTGGGATATGTGAAAGAAAAAGTACCAAAAAATATATAATTTTTATTTCATTCATTTTTTGATTTGTTCTCTGCAAATCTGATTAAAAACCTAGAGAAATACATAATTATTGAATTTGTGTTCTTTTTGTTTTGTAAATATCAACTTTAAATTTTTGATACAATTACGTGATTTTTTGGAAGTTCATTACTGTGATAATCTTGTTTCGTATTATGCTAATTGGTCCTTATTATGAATTTGATTATGTGTCTGATATGATTTTGTGTGCCAATTATGTGAATATATGTGGTTTTGAATTTCTATCTGTTCACCGTAGGAATATCTGTTTGATTATCTGCTTTGGAAATTAAATTGAAGGCCTCATCGGCCACAGAACCCGAAATTGACTACGCCATTGTGATTGGCGTAATTTTTAGAACCTACGGTAAAATTTAATTGAAAACTGTTTCGGATCGAATTAAATTGATTAAATTGATGAATTAGTGCCCAATTACTTTAATATTATTATATTGGCATTGGTGAGATTTGTTGTAATGAGGCACTACACCCTCAAATTCCCTCTTTAGCTTCATTTTGGCTGATTTTGAACCCAAGGAAGAGAGAGGGCCGGCTATAGAGAGAGAGGGAGAGAGAATTGTGTAATCTTGGCTCAAGGTTGGGGAATTTGAAGATTAAACTCAAGAATTTGCTATAGTTTGGAAGATTGAGCTCCTAGGTAAGGGAATTCATGAGTTTAATGTTGTAAATTGTGAATTCAAGTTTGATTAATGGTCAAGAACATGAATTAGTTTGATTATGAGGAAATTGAGTTGTATTTGTTGAGTTTAAAGTCAATAGATGCATGCATGTAGGAAATTACTATGAATTTCCATATTTGAGCACAATGTGTATGATCCATGTTGAGTTTTGATTAATGACCATGTATTTGATCACCTCTTCACCAATTAAGTTGAGAATATTGTGTATATTTCACATGCAAGTGCAAATCATGGGAGTTTGAGTCTTGCATGTTTGAATCTAGTGTATTGATGATGAGTTTGAGTTAATTTGAGACATGCATATGATTAAATTGTGAAATTGAGCTTCATTGTGTTGTAATTTGGTGTTTATACCATGTTAGAATATGTATATGTGAAGTTTGAGCCAAAATCATGCATTTGGAACCTTTGAACATCGAATTGAAGCTCATGAACATGTTCTGGAAAATCCAGAAAATTTGATGTCCGCTCGAGCGGGAAAACTGCCATTCGAGCGTGAATTTCGTGCTCCCAGTATTTTTGCAGACTTGGATATCCGCTCGCGCGGGGAAGTTCACGCTCGAGCGGGGAGCTATGTAGACAGACCTTCAACTCGAGTGCCAGACTTCACGCTCGAGCGTAATTTTGATGCATCCAGCACTTTTGCAGGCCGCAAGGGTCCGCTCGAGCGGGGAATCCACGCTCGAGCGGGGACCCTGTTTTCAGAAATTTTGAAAAGACATTCTGAGTTTCGTTTTCCATTCTCTTTCAATTCTAAGTACTCTTAGGCATGCATTGAGCATTGTAATTGAGTTAGAAGGATAAGAATAAAGCCTAGAGAGGAATATGTGAATTAAAGAACGGATTGAATCGGTTGTGACCCATATGTGTTATGTGATGTGTAGGGTCAAGCTCCCGGCCAAATCAACCAGCTGATCACTATGAGTAATATCTTAACAAAGATATCTGAAATGTGTTGTTGTCCAATTGCTTACTTCTATGTAAGTTTTATAAGTTCGTTGGTTCGATGGATATGTTGCTGTCCAATTGCTTACCTCTATGTAAGTTTTATAAGTTCGTTGATTCGATTGGTGGACAATGTTTGCTATACCAAATGAGTGGGCCAGAGGCCAGTTTGATCTGAATAATAGAGTGAATGGGCCAGAGGCCGTTTTGACAAGAATAAATGAATAGGCCAGAGGCCGTTTTGATATGAATGAATGGGCCGAAGGCTGTTTTGACATGAATGAATGGGCCGAAGGCCGTTTTGACATGAATGAATGGGCCAGAGGCCGTTTCGACATGAACGAATAAATGGGCCAAAGGCCAGTTTGTCATCTGAATGGGCCAAAGCCGTTTTGACACAAATGAAAGTTTGACATGATAGTATGAATGGGCCAAAGGCCAGTTTGACATAAACGAATGGGCCAAAGGCCAGTTCGATATGAATGAATGGGCCAAAGGCCAATTCGACGTGAATGAAAGTACGAATGGGCCAAAGGCCAGTTTGACCTGAATGATACTAATGAATTGGGCCCGAGGCTGTATGATGTGTTTGGAACTGCAGTTACCTAACTTACGTATGTCTATGTATGTATGTATTAGTTACAAATATAAATTGGGCCCAAGGCCGTTTGATGTATATTGTTCCAATGTATATTCTTTATTTGATATTATTCACTGGGCTTTCGCTCACGCTCATTCATGTGTTTGTAGGTGAGCCTAGAGAGGTCCAGACCCAGCCTCAGTGAAGTCTGTATGGAACAACCAAAGTTTTGAAGAGTCAGCCCTTGCGTCTCACGCACGAGACACGTCTTCGCCCTTTTGCCATTCTGTGTATTTCATCATGTTGGCGAGGACTTTGGTATACGTCTGCGTATAATTTTGTTTGGCTGACTTAGATTTGAATGATCCTGTCCGTACAGAACCTTATGCTACTCTACTTTCTGTTGTGAGTTATTAACATATGTAAATGTGGAATGTTATGATGTGCATATAAGCACGGCTCTATGGATAAAGTTTTAAATTTGCTTCCGTTTGGCCCCTTTACTCTGATGAGTTTTGTCTCATTTGGTTTGAGGCTGTAGGTAATCTCGTGATTACTGGCCGGTTATGGCCTTAACCTATAGGGGCGGGTTTGGGTCGTGACAGAGTGGTATCAGAGCACGAGTTAATAACTCACACACTTGTCCAAAAGAGCAATAAACGTCTAGATAAGATCTAGGATGCATTCATGTGATAAGTATGAATTTGAAAGCATCAAGAATACGCTTAAATGTCCAATATGAACGATTATGTATTATAAGTTTGTAATTTGCTTGCATTGCAAATTATTTGAATACGTACGCTCTTTAGTATATGCATACCTGTGAATCTTTTGTATAAAGTATAATGCAAGTTTAATCAGATGATGAGAACATGTGATTATATGAGATATGAATTGTTACACTAATGTGTACAATAAGTTTGTTTTGTTATAATGCACATACATGAACATATGAGTTATGAAAAGTTGCTTATGTGCATTTGATTATGTGATAACCTTGTTCCGTATTATGCTAATTGGTCCTTATTATGAATTTGATTATGTGTCTGATATGATTTTGTGTGCCAATTATGTGAATATATGTGGTTTTGAATTTCTATCTGTTCACCGTAGGAATATCTGTTCGATTATCTGCTTTGGAAATTAAATTAAAGGCCTCATCGGCCACAGAACCCGAAATTGACTACGCCATTGTGATTGGCGTAATTTTTAGAGCCTACGGTGAAATTTAATTGAAAACTGTTTCGGATCGAATTAAATTGATTAAATTGATGAATTAGTGCCCAATTACTTTATTATTATTATATTGGCATTAGTGGGATTTGTTGTAATGAGGCACTACACCCTCAAATTCCCTCTTTAGCTTCATTTTGGCTAATTTTGAACCCAATGAAGAGAGAGGGCCGGCTATAGAGAGAGAGAGGGAGAGAATTGTGTAATCTTGGCTCAAGGTTGGGGAATTTGAAGATTAAACTCAAGAATTTGCTATAGTTTGGAAGATTGAGCTCCTAGGTAAGGGAATTCATGAGTTTAATGTTGTAAATTGTGAATTCAAGTTTGATTAATGGTCAAGAACATGAATTAGTTTGATTATGAGGAAACTGAGTTGTATTTGTTGAATTTAAAGTCAATAGATGCATGCATGTAGGAATTACTATGAATTTCCATATTTGAGCACAATGTGTATGATCCATGTTGAGTTTTGATTAATGACCATGTATTTGATCACCTCTTCACCAATTAAGTTGAGAATATTGTGTATATTTCACATGCAAGTGCAAATCATGAGAGTTTGAGTCTTGCATGTTTGAATCTAGTGTGTTGGTGATGAGTTGAGTTAATTTGAGACATGCATATGATTAAATTGTGAAATTGAGCTTCATTGTGTTGTAATTTGGTGTTTATACCATGTGTTAGAATATGTATATGTGAAGTTTGAGCCAAAATCATGCATTTGAAACCTTTGAACATCGAATTGAAGCTCATGAACATGTTCTGGAAAACCCAGAAAATTTGATGTCCGCTCGAGCGGGGAAACCACCGCTCGAGCGTGAATTTCGTGCTCCCAGTATTTTTGTAGACTTGAATACCCGCTCGAGCGGGGAAGTTCACGCTCGAGCGGGAGCTATGTAGACAGACTTCAACTCGAGCGCCAGACTTCACGCTCGAGCGTAATTTTGATGCATCCAGCACTTTTGCAGGCCTCAAGGGTCCGCTCGAGCAGGGGAGTCTACGCTCGAGCGGGGACCCTGTTTTCAGAAATTTTGAAAAGACATTATGAGTTTCGTTTTCCGTTCTCATTCAATTCTAAGTACTCTTAGGTATGCATTGAGCATTGTAATTGAGTTAGAAGGATAAGAATAAAGCCTAGAGAGGAATATGTGAATTAAAGAACGGATTGAATCGGTTGTGACCCATATGTGTTATGTGATATGTAGGGTCAAGCTCCAGGCCAAATCAACCAGCCAATCACTGTGAGTAATATCTTAACAAAGATATCTGAAATGTGTTGTTGTCCAATTGTTACTTCTATGTAAGTTTTATAAGTTCGTTGATTCGATGGATATGTTGTTGTCCAATTGCTTACCTCTATGTAAGTTTTATAAGTTCGTTGATTTGATTGGTGGACAATGTTTGCTATACCAAATGAGTGGGCCAAAGGCCAGTTTGATCTGAATAATAGAGTGAATGGGCCAGAGGCCGTTTTGACAAGAATGAATGAATGGGCCAGAGGCCGTTTTGACATGAATGAATGGGCCGAATGCCATTTTGACATGAATGAATGGGCCGAAGGCCATTTTGACATGAATGAATGGGCCAGAGGCGGTTTCGACATGAACGAATGAATGGTTTGTCATCTGAATGGGCCAAAGGCCGTTTTGACACAAATGAAAGTTTGACATGATAGTATGAATGAGCCAAATGCCAGTTTGACATAAACGAATGGGCCAAAGGTGTAGACACCCCATTTTTGACCAACCTTAAGACTCAAACGTCACCAACTGAGCGCGGTGATGTTGCATATTGTGCTCGTTCTGAGGTTGCGGAGTCTTGGCTGCGAGCCTTGCCTCGGACTTCCGGACTCTTTTGTGCTCTGCCTCGGTTTGCGAACCAGACCCTGTTTTCTTTGTTTTCTCTTCCCAAAGGGAGGGAGAGGTCTTGTAGACCATCTCTTAGTGGCCGTAGGCTACGTTTCGTGGTCATAGGCCATCTTTCCCGTATGGAGCCCGGTTTCTGGTTTTCGGAGCCGTCGGCCGTGTGCCTCGGTTCGGGACTACTTAACCAACTCCGTTTGCTCCGGTTTTTGGCACAAACCTTATTTCCTCCCTTTTGAGGGACATTGTAGCCCGAGAGACCAACTTCGTGGTCAAACGCCACCTCCGGTGCTTAATAGTCAATTTTCGGGCCCCGGGCCGCGCGTTTTGGCCCCCAAACCTTCGTTTTGCATCCGTTTGGGTTCATTTTTGGTGGAGACCTTATTTTCATTGTTAGAAAGGTTGTAGGAGAGTGGGAGGCCAGCAATTTTTCTGAAAAAATCAGCTTTTTTGGTCAAAAGTGATTCAGCATGAATCCGGGAAGGAGGAAAACATCTACGCGGCTTCACCGAAATGGGCATAACTCTTTGCACAAAGGAATTAAGATATGAGGCCACCACCGTTGGAAATATTACTTCCGGGGCTTCATTTTACACTCAAGAATCTCCTAAGGACAAGTCCGTGCGGGGGAGATATGATTGATTGAAGTAGGGGATCAATCCGGTTGGACCGAATCTGCGCGGCTTCACCAAACTGGCATAACTTTTTCCACAGGAGGAATTTTAATGCAAGGTTTTGCGGCATTGGAAAGCTAACTTCTGGGGCTTCATCCTAGGGGGTGGCCGGCCACCTTTGACCTTTTTGACCTGGTCGGCGGACCAGGTAAAGTGGCCGGCCGGCCACCTGAACCTTTTGAACTGGCCGGCCGACCAGGGAGGTGGCGGCCGACCACCTGGCCCTTTTGCACTTGGTCGGCCATTTTTGTCTCTGTGAGTGTATTCCAGCTGTGCCAGCTATTTTCCACTTGACCCATTATCCGAGGGTCCCTTTTGGGGGGAAATTTGAATTGGTTTTCCCCCCCTTTTCTTTGCCTCTCTCCCTCTATAAAACCAGCACTCAAGCTTCATTTTCAAGGGTTACAAAAATTGTTTGGAGCCTTGCATACAAACTCTCCCTCTCCCTCTCTTCCAAACCTAAACATCCTTGTTTTTTGCACCATTTACCCTACACCCCATAGCACCACACCTCCATCCTCCATTCCAACACTTTGAGGCTGATTTTCAGAGGCTAGGAGCTCCTCTTCTTGGTCCAAAAGCTGCTGAAGTTTAGTTCTACAAGGGTGAGTCTTTTTTCCCTTTCTAGTCTTCTTGCTTCATCTATAAGCCATACTTGCTTACATTTTTGGGTTCCGACCAAACTGGAATGGTCTTATTTTGAGCTTATCTTCATGTTTGATCAAGGGTTTTTTCTGTTTGAGGCCATCTACTATCCCTTTCCCTTTTATCTCTCTTTTGGCCCTTTCTTGCATGATATGTTAGCCCTGTTTGTAAGCATTTCTGGGCTTCGAGCCAAACTATAAAGTGCCTTATTTTGAGCCCCTCTTCAACTTTGTTGAGGGCTCTTCACTATTTGAGGCCGACTACTGCCTCTTACTCTCTATCTCTCTTCTAGGGCCATTTTTGCATCATATTGTAGCCTTATTTGTGAGCATATTTGGGATTTTCCATAAACTGTAAAGTATCTTTTTTTGAGCCCCTCTTCAACTTTGTTTAAGGGCTCATTGCTATTTGAAGTCATTTACTGCCCTGTTTGTTCATCCTCTCTTTTAGGGTTGTTTTTTGCATGATGTATTAGCCCTATTTGTGAGCCTTTTTGGACCTCGACCTAAACTGAAAAAAGTATTTTTTTGACATCATCTTCATGTTTGATTAAGGTCTATTCTCTGTTTGGGGTCATCTTCCCCTATGCATGCTTCATTCTTCCATGATTAGGGCATACATGTGAGCATTTGCATTGGCCATGGTTTGGCCTCTTAGCCACTGAAATCCAGTAGATTTTCAGTGGCTTTGATGCATTTTTTAGCCTCAAAATCAGACGGGGTGACCCCCTCTCACCTTGTTTTGCTTGATGGTCTTTTTGGCCTTCCAAAGAGGCCCTATCTGCATGCCTTGTTGACTGATTTCAGGGCCAATTTGGTGAGTTTTAGGGCTATCATATTTGATTTCAGAGTGTTTTGTGCCATGCTAAGTGTCTTTGATGCATGTGCTTAATAACCCCTTTGTATGCCCTCTAAAAGAACCCATCATTTGTGCATGTGTTGGTTGCATTTCAGAGGTTATTTGGGCATGTTTTGACATGTTTTATTCACTGATTTTTGCTGGTTTGATGAGTTCTACTTGCTTCATATACATGCCATGTAAATCATGTTTGCTAGTCAAAGTTGCATGCTATTTTAGTCCATCTTGCTAGCATCTTTTGGCCATGCTTTGAACTAGAAATGTTCATGTTTTGGGACTGCCTTGGTTTGTCTTTATGCTTCATGATCAAATAATGCATGCTTTGTATAGCTATAGGTCAACACATGTGCCTAGTTTTGTTTCGGGACCATTCCATGCATCGGGTGCCATGTTTCCATGTTTCGGGATCATTTTGCATCACATTTCAGTGCTGGAACTTGCATGTTTGTATGCCATATTTCATGCCTTGCCATGCCTTGTTAAGAGTGGCATTTGTGCCTTAGGTTCGGTCCTCGGTTTGCGTGCACGTGTGCACGCATCTCGAGTGTCTCATTTCCATCTTATGGCCACTGATGTGAGTGTGGCTGAGGTCCACTCATGTTGGTGTAAGTCCATCATGCATTGCGTATGCCATTTCATTCATAGCATTGCGTATGCTAGGTTGTATGTTAGAGCATTTGTATGCCATGTTGCATCGTGCATTATGTATGCCATCTCATAGCATTGCGTATGCTAGTTTGCATGTTAGGATTACATTCATGCATGTCATGCATATTGCATTGTGTTTGGGATAGGAGTTAGCCTAAGCACGGGAAACGAGGGACGTTTCGTACTCGAGTGACGGAACGTGTCTCAATTCCCGGTCACCGACACTCCGGATTAACCATGATGGAGTCTCGGTCTTGTTGTGTGTTTCATGTGCATTCATTTCATATTGAGTCGTGCAATTCGACTCCTCGCCATCATGCATCGAGATGCGTGATTGATGGCACGAGGATCGAGGCGAGCATACATATGTGAAATACTTTGCCATGCCCCTTTCTTGCTCTCTGTTGCAGCAAATCAAGGATCAACATCCTTCAAGAGCTTTGCACAACATTCCGGGATAATTGTAAACAGAGGCTAATTGGGGCATCGCAATGGATTTCCGCGCAAGGCAACTCAAGCATGCATCATTCATCATCCGGAACAGAGCTGAGGCGGTCCATAGCTTGCATGCTAATTTACTGCTTTCCTAGTTAATTTGTTATTAATTAGGTTTTGTACTTATTCGGACTGTAATTATTTATTCGGACTGTATTATTTATTCGGACCCTCCGAGCGAGGGCAACAATTGTAATAAGTGTGCGTGCGTGTGATGTATGTCTTCCAACCCCACGTCTTTCTCCCTTTTATTTACCAGCTTATGATGGTTAGATTAGGGCATGTTTCAATTAGCATACAGTAGTAGTATGATAGCATGTTTGCATTCATCTGTTTTGCATGCACCGGGCTCGGCGCATCATAACTCACTGCATTGTATTTCAATTCCAAGTTGAATACTTGTTAGCTGTAGCATTCCATATGCCATGTTTAGAATAGCCGAGCCTATCTTAGTTGCATTATTGCATGTGTTGCATTAGGCATTTCTGTATAGTTAGGATCATGCATGGATTTCTAACATAGCTTCTGTTTTGGCTTGGAGTACTCGGTAAGTTTTTATGCTTTAGCATCCTTGCATGTGTGTGAGTGACTGCCATGATAGCATGCTTACCATGAGGCTATTTGCTTATGTGATATAACTGCCTGAATGCCTGTGGGTGAAGGTTGGGTTATTTGGATTGGAACAATGCATTGACTGTGAGTTTTAAGCCCACTAGATAGTGGCAAAACCATCTTTTCTAAGCCCACCCGAGGGTGGCAAAATCTGCATTTTAAGCCTACTTGCGAGTAGCAAACCATCTTTCAAAACAAACATGAAATGTTTTTTCCAATTCAGGCGACCCGGTCTATACTTGTATGCTGTGCGCATCACATAGTAAATCTAGGCTAATAACCGGAATAAGAATGCATAAAGTTTTCAAAACTGATATCATGGTTAGTAGAGGCCGATCTTTGATCGGGCGAGCGGGGTGCTCACGAAGTGACCTTCCCCAATCGTACCCAAGTTCCCGAGCCGAGGCAACTTTGGTGATGACGGACACGTGGCCTTAGGCAAACGAGTCAGGGTTTCCTAAATTTCCCAAAAATAAAATATTTAGGTGGCGACTCTGTATCTGGCAAAGCAGTCCATGTTTGGCACTTCTTTCAAAAAATGTTTTCTCAAAACGATTTGCCGGATTTGGACTCTTTGGTTCAGATTAAGAACCGTGACATTTGAGTCCTGAACTGTAGTGAGCCCAAGATGAACGAAACGGGACTCATCCCTCCGGGGCGTTCGGGGACGTCTACAGTTTCTGGCGACTCTGCTGGGGAGTTAGAGAGCTTGACTCGAACTCATGATATCTGGTTTTGATTACACTTATGTGTTTCTTTGCATTGCATGTGCATTGGTGCGCCTAGGACACCGTGTTTGCCATCTGCTATTCCTGAGCGGTTTGCCAGAGGCTGCGTGCCATAAGGCTTACCGGTTACGGGCTCTGCCAGTATGGAAACACAAACCCCTGGTTTTACGGGGCACCCTTTTGACCATTCGGCCTAGTGCATATTCGGATCCATAGTGACCATTCCAAACTAGGACAGGTTGCTTACCCGATATAGGTTGTTTGAAACCGCTGCGTGCGTAGTGAAACCCTAGCTCCTGACAAAATAGGACAGGGAAACCCTACCCCAACATAGGGGTGTTTTGGCTCTCACTTATCTGTTATGTGCTTTTAGAGTGCGTCTTACAGGAATGCATGTATCAGTTTACAAGTTTGGGCATCAGGCCTGCGGGCATCAGTTCAGTATTTTTGGGATTCAGTTTACCTGAGGGTATCAGTTTACGGGCAGAATTCTGTAGGGCACAATCATTCAGCTCTGCTCATATGGGTTATCGTGAAATCAGGCTGAGATGCTCTCTGTTTTCTCTTTTGCTAGGTAGTCTTGGAACCATAGCTTCAGAAGGCTCCAATATCCCCCGAGTACACCGAACTTGTGTTGATAGACTTTGTCGGGTCAGAGATTCAGTTCAAGGGCAATCAGTGTTCCTTTACCAGAGGCAGGGTGAAAAGGTCGGTCAGGCACAGACCACCAGTACAACAGCTACCAGCTCAGTGGTCTTTGAACAGCCAGGTTGAGATTTCCGAGTCTACTGCAGAGATAGATATACTGGTGGTTCAATCAGATCAGGACAGTATGTCAGGCTTAGAAGAGATGGTGCGCCAGCTCCAGGATAGTATGAAAGCCATGCAGCAAGACGCTGTCCGTCAAGCAGAATTCGCCAAGCAACAGGCCGTGGTCATAGCCCAACAGGCAGAGACAATTGCCAGGTTAGAGCAGCAAACTGGAGTATCTACTTCACACCAGGCTCCTCCCCCACCAAGAGTTTCCATACTCGGGGAGGCAACCCACGTCCAGGATGATACGGACATTCCAGGCGGGCCAGCTCCGCCCCCGGTTCTACCCCAGCTATCTAAAACACCCACCAACCTACCAGACTCCCCCTTTGTTCGAGACGGACCCCACAGCATTGAAAGTGAGCAAGCTTGAGAAATTGTTCAAAAAGTCTCAGGGGGCCCACTCTATTCCTGATATAGAGGATGGTTATACCGACTCAGTGGTGACCTTGCCGGAGCGGTTTAAAATGCCGCATATCGATCGATTCGATGGCTCTGAAGACCCAATGGTGCACCTCAACTGTTTTCTGATATCTTGAGGCCAATGGGTTTGACCACAGCCCAGAAATTGTCACTATTCGGCCGAACCCTGTCTGGGATAGCCGCAATCTGGTATGCAAAATTGGAGAACTCTGTGAAACAGAACTGGGAAGAGCTGGCTGAGGCCTTTATTGCTCAATACTTCTACAACACAGATTGAGGTCACAACTCGTGATCTCGAAGTCACCCGCCAAGAACCAAATGAGGGTTTCTCAGAGTTCGTGACGAGATGGAGAACGAAGGCCTCAATGATGACTATAAGGCCTTCCGACAAAGATCAGATCAGGATGATTGTTCGGAATTTGCATGGCAAGTTGCTGCAAAAGATGGTCGTTCTACCTCTGTTTACCTTTCCAGCCCTTCATGAAATGGGGTTCAAATCGAGGATGCCATCAGACAAGGGATCTTTGCAGAAGATAATGAGCCTTTGAAGAGGAATGTTGCTCGCAGTTCCAATGCTACTACTGATGGTAGCACAGCTGCGAAATGCTCAGAAGTAGACACTATCACCACTTCCCTCAATGACCAAAAACCAACCACTTCAACTCGGCCCCAAGCCCGAAAATTCCATCCTCTTTACATGAGTCTCTCCCAGCTTTGAAAAAGCTGCAAGAAGAAGGGCACCTAGAACTCCTAGAACCCCAACCCCTTCCAAATCCTCTTCCACCAAGATATGACCCAGCTAAATACTGTGCCTATCATCAACAACACGGTCATGATACGAACCGTTGCATCCGCCTCCGTCATAAGATTCAGGATCTTATTGACGAAGAGACCCTAGCTCCACCTAAAGGACCTCAGGTTAGTACTGATTCGTCACCTCCCCATCTCAACCTCATCCATACACTACCATCCACCTTCGACCCCAGCATATACATCACCCAGCCCATCTACCCAAGCCTGAGGTGTTCATTCCAGAAAGCATGGACTTATGCATGATGGATGCACCTACCCCAATCATCTCAAACCCGTGAGCCCACTACTTCTGAGCTAAAGAGAATGATCGAAGATCTTCAAAGAACTGTGACAGATCTAGCCTCTGGGACATTGGCTCCATCATCGACCACAGCACATGCTAGGAGTTTCACGACAAAAGGCTCCCCAATCTTGGGACTGGCTGCATTTGAAGAAAGCCAAACCCTTGGCAAAGGGGAAGCAGGTGGTAAGAACAAGGTAGGGGCAAGCATTGGTCCCCATGAACACCTTCAACGGGCTGTTGAGGCTTTGAAGGCCGAAGGACTAAACAAACAGCAAGTGCTTGCAGTGGTTGCAAAAACTGTGGATGATACTTTTGCCACTCAAGTTGGGGGTAGTCTGAATCAAGGGGCAAGCCGAGATAAGAGATGTTGTACCAGAAACACCCCTTTCAGCTCCAATCCTACACTCAGAAGAGATCATCAAAAGTCAGCACCTACCGACCCTTTCGCCGGTACATCCAACACAACCAGCTCACAACCTGCCAAATCCCACCTCGGGGCCAGGGGGGTTCACCCCACTGGACATGTCTCTGTCAACGGCCCTGAGGGTCCTGATCGAAAAGGGGCATCTGAAGCCCCTGGAGCCACGGCCATTACTGAATAAACTTCCTCTCTCCCACAACCCGGCAAGTAGTACTGTGTCTTTCATCAACAAGCTGGCCATGACACTGACATGTGTCTTCGTCTTCACCATGAAATACAAGATCTGATTGATAAAAAGGTCATCTTTGCGTCAGGTCCTGCAAAGTCTATCGGTACTGGATCGGTGAACTTGGGGGATAATGTGACCATGTGATCGGGGGATGAACCGCCTGCGGATGGCGCTCAGTTTACTCCAGATATGGTGGATGGCATGCACTGTTTTGAGCACATTTGCGAATCTTGTTAATTTGTACTTTCTGACTTGGGTATTGGGTCAGTCTTGTTGTTTGTACAGAGTCCGTCTTTTCTTACTGAGTCAGTTGGGTCTGTCTTGTTATACCGAGTCAGTCTTATTTTGTTGGAGTCGAGTGATTTCAGGGGTGTTACCTCGGACATCACTATCTTGTTTTGTGTTTGTCTTTTCGTTTTGTCTTGAGTCTGTTTCTGCCCGGAGCCAGTTGTGCCAACAGATCTGAAATGAAACAGCAGTGATTTTCACATCCTTGTGTTTACTTCTGCCTTGTGCCAGTTGTGCTAGAAGTTTGAATGAAACGACAGTGCATTCCACCTTCTCTTTTGTGCCTCGAAATTATTGCATTGACCTAAGTTTTTCAAAACTTTTTGAACACTGCAGTGAAAACGAAGAGGAAGGAATTCCTCGGGATTTGTAAAAATTTGATCAATTGAGAGAAAGAGAGGCATGCTACGCCCTTAATGAATGAAATCATGCTTGTTAGTGTGAGTACTAGGAAGGATCCTGGCTTGATCCAGATTGGTTCTACACTGTCTTCAACGCGAGCAACTGGTCGCTTCCTTAAAAGATTTCAAAAAAATGTTTTGCGCGGTCCTGCGAAGACCTGTGTGGAATCGTTCTTGAGATTGTGCAGCTTAGGATCGCTCTCAGCCTCAAGACTCAACCCCTCTGCTTTCAAAACCTTGAACTCAGATTCAGAATGTTCAATGGTCAATCACGATGTGAGGCCTGTGTGGCCAGATTTGACGCAGCCCTCGAACTAGGGTAGGGAAATCAAATCAAGAAGATCAGATGTCATCAAAAGAAGCTTGCGAAGCTAGATCAGAAGCACCCCTCGAACTAGGGGCAAAAATGTCAAAGGTGTTCGAAGATTCAAAAAATTGGGATGTTTCTCAAGCTAACAAAGATCGGCAAGAATGCCAAATCCCAGAAGGGAGGAAAGAAGAAAGAATTGCTGAAGGATAACCGAGTTCCTATCCACAACACTAGGGGCAGATTCAGCCCCCCATTGGATGGACTCCTGCATCGTCAGCAAACAGCAACCATTCTCCTGGATTCAGATGACTTCAGGATCTCAAAACCATTCGACATGGACAAAGCTACACTTTTATCCTTGAGAGGCTCGCTGGGCCGAAAACCGAAAGGGCGGCCCAGGCAAAAGTTAGAGCAAGAAAAGAAAAAAAAGAACAAAAAAAGAGAAAAGAACAAAAGAACAAAAAAAGAAAAATGAAAAGAAAGAGGCAAAAAAAAAAAAAAAAAGAATCGAAAAGAAGAAAAACAAAGCTCGCAAGGTTGAAAACCCGCAACGGGCGCCTTGGCAGAAGTTAGAGCATAAAAAGAGAGGTTAAATACCCGAGTGTACCTTAACCCTGAACTACGTAAGGCTTGATTCCCATCTTTGGGATACGTAGGCAACTTCATTCTGAAGTCCAGCCGTAAAACACTTCAAATTCGATTGTGTCCATGTAATGGTTTTGATCATCTTTGCCTTCTTTGTATCCGAGAGTTCGGTTGTAGTCATCGCTCTGAGGACTGACTACAATGCACTGCGGTGCTATTCAGACAAGGGGCAACTTTCCGTTGCTATTCAATGCGCTGCGGTGCCATTCAAACAAGGGGCAACTTTCCGTTGCCATGAAGTGTCCTTTAGGAAAGGGGCAATTTTCCTTCGGATATGAGGTTGTGCATCTCAAGAGTAGGTTCCGTGCTCGTTCAGCAGTGGCCGTTTGCGAAATAGTTTTTGAGAATTTTTACTGAGGTTGACTAATCTTCTCGAAAAGTATTCCATTTTTCAAAACCGGACCCTTTCTTGGACCCAAAAAAGGAAAATTTTCAGTGCTCATGACCTAACTTGCATGATTTTCAAAATCAAAAAGTTGAACAAGTGTGTTAATCTAACTCTCATATTGGTCAAATTGTTTTAGTAGAAAGCCAAAAACAAAAAATGGTCAAAATGATGAACTAGGGGCACAGTTGAGTCAGGTGTTCTGTCTTTTCCCCATTGTCAACATACTTGCCAGAAAGGGCACCATACTTGCCAAGAAGGGCACTCTACCTGTCAGAAAAGGCACAACTGAAGGCGACAACAAAAGGGCCGAAAAGCTCTCACATCCTCTGAGCAACGAGGTATCAAGCCAAGTGTGAAGCACCAAACTGGAATGGATCAAGATGTTCCACTTCCTCATCTGGACATATCTGATCGCGTCCAAACTCCCCAGCAGAGCATCGTCAACCGATGTCAGCTGCAGATTCGCTACACACCCAGTTGTAGCGCAATTCCTCTGTGGGAGGAATTCACTAGCTATGCGCAGAAGAAAGAGGATCTAGCAGAATGCTAGGGGCAAGAGCCCGCAACTTCTTGTTTATCCATCAACCACCCAGGGGAGGGATAAAAAATGAGAGATTAAAGAATAGAGAGATGTGCGCTGAGAGAAAAAGTGAGGAAAAGGGTTTTGTGAGAAAAGCTGAGCCTGAGGGCCGAGTGATGTGAGAATCACAAATAAGAAAAGGGTGGGAAGCAATACCCGGAGAAACTAGCCCTTCGCAAACTGAGAGGTCTCTCGTCTTTGTGACACGTCTGTGTGTCGTGTCTTTTGTTTTGTTTGTCTCGATTCTTGCTTTGAGTCGTTCCGAGTGTGTCTCGATATGTTTAGGTTGTTTACCTTTTGTTTTCCGTTGTTTAGTCTTTTTTCGTAGGCTCAATACCCGGTTAAGAATTCATTTCTCAATTTCAAAATGATTCGTTTTGTACTCAGGAGTGCCGTGCCGTTCTCTACATTTGTGCAAAACAAGATTTGTTCTTTCACAAAACCGCAGGGTTCAACCCAGATCGTGTGAAAACAGTAAAACCAGGACCTATCTGAAGCTATGAAAGTTCCGGGCTGCAAAGCAAAAGAAAAGAGGGAAAATGTCGGGCATCTGAGATTGTTTCAACTTCTACAAGTTCCGTCATTGCATCCTGTATGTTCAAAATGAGCAGTGTCTTGTATGAGCTGTGTGCCGAATAAACAAAATACTGTGTTATGGGCTGTGAGTTCAGAATGAGTTGTGTTCAGAACGAACCGTGTGTTCAGAATCAGCAGTGTCCTGCGTGAGCCGTATGTTCCAAAATAAGCAGAATATTGTGTTATGAGTTGCGTGTTCAGAATAAGCAGTATGCCGATACGAGCTGTGTGTTCAAAGTGAACAGAATACTGTGTTGACTGTTTCACTGTTTCAAGCCAGAATGGCGATCAGAAGTGCTCTCTCTAAGTACCATTCCCCGTCAGAGTAAAGCGGTTTACCGCCACTCACTCCATAAGGTGCTTTCTAAAGTGCCGCTTTGTTTGTTTATTGCATTCCTTAAACGTCACGCTCCATATTGCTGGCAACATGTATCGTATCATCGCACTTATTGCATTTATTTATATCTTGTGTTATCTTTGTTTATCCTTTTACGCTGAGCAGCGTTTGGGATCGTTGTCCTCCGGGACTTTCTCAGGTTGCGTTGTGCGCGCACTGGGCAGTTGTTGTTTTGACCTCTTTTCACGATTTCAGCGTGGTTTGAGTGTCCCGTTCCTTATGCGATTTCAGCGTGTTTGGAATTTATCCAGGTTGCGTTGTGTACACACCTGGGCGGTTGTTTTCAGGCCTCCTCTCACGATTTCAGCGTGGTTTGAGTGCCCGTTCCTTATGCGATTTCAGCGTGTTTGGAACTTATCTCAGGTTGCGTTGTGTGCGCACTTGAGCGGTTGTTTTTGGACCTCTTCTCACGATTTCAGCGTGGTTAGAGTGTTCTCTTCCTCACACGATTTCGACGTGTTTGGAATTTATCCCAGGTTGCGCTGTAGACGCGCTGGGCGGATTGTTTTTGGACCTCTTCTCACGATTCCAGCGTGGTTAGAGTGTTCTCTTCCTCATACGATTTCGGCGTGTTTGAAATTTATCCCAGGTTGCGTTGTAGACGCGCTGGGCGGATTGTTTTTGGACCTCCTCTCACGATTTCAGTGTGATTTGAGTGTCCCGTTCCTCACACGATTTCAGCGTGTTTGGATCTTATCTCAGGTTGCGTTGTGCGCGCACTTGAGCGGTCGTTTTCGGACCTCTTCTCATGATTTCGGCGTGGTTAGAGTGTTCTTTTCCTCACACGATTTCAGCGTGTTTGGATCTTATCTCAGGTTGCGTTGTGCGCGCACTTGAGCGGTTGTTTTTAGACCTCTTCTCACGATTTCAGCGTGGTTAGAGTGTTCTTTTCCTCACACGATTTCGGCGTGTTTGGAATTTATCCCAGGTTGCGTTGTAGACGCGTTGGGCGGATTGTTTCTGGACCTCCTCTCACCATTTCAGCGTGGTTTGAGTGTCCCGTTCCTCACACGATTTCAGCGTGTTTGGATCTTATCTCAGGTTGCGTTGTGCCCGCACTTGAGCAGTCGTTTTTGGACATCTTCTCACGATTTTGGCGTGGTTAGAGTGTTCTTTTCCTCACACGATTTCAGCGTGTTTGGATCTTATCTCAGGTTGCGTTGTGCACGCACTTGAGCGGTTGTTTTTGGACCTCTTCTCACGATTTCAACGTGGTTAGAGTGTTCTTTTCCTCACACGATTTTGCCGTGTTTGGAATTTATCCCAGGTTGCATTGTAAACGCGCTGGGCGAATTGTTTTTGAACCTCCTTTCACGATTTCAGCGTGGTTTGAGTGTCCCGTTCCTCACACGATTTCAACGTGTTTGGATCTTATCTTAGGTTGCGTTGTGCGCGCACTTGAGCAGTCATTTTCGGACCTCTTCTCACGATTTCGGTGTGGTTAGAGTGTTCTTTTCTCACACGATTTCAGCGTGTTTAGATCTTATCTCAGGTTGCGTTGTGCGCGCACTTGAGCGGTCGTTTTCGGACCTCTTCTCACGATTTCGGCGTGGTTAGAGTGTTCTTTTCCTCACACGATTTTAGCGTGTTTGGAATTTATCCCAGGTTGCGTTGTGAACGCGCTGGGCGAATTGTTTTTGGACCTCCTTTCATGATTTCAGCGTGGTTTGAGTGTCCCGTTCCTCACACGATTTCAGCGTGTTTGGATCTTATCTCAGGTTGCGTTGTGCGCGCACTTGAGCGGTCGTTTTTGGACCTCTTCTCACGATTTCGGGGTGGTTAGAGTGTTCTTTTCCTCACACGATTTCAGCGTGTTTGGATCTTATCTCAGGTTGCGTTGTGCGCGCACTTGAGCGGTTGTTTTTGGACCTCTTCTCACGATTTCAGCGTGGTTAGAGTGTTCTTTTCCTCACACGATTTCGGCGTGTTTGGAATTTATCCCAGGTTGCGTTGTAGACGCGCTGGGCGGATTATTTTTGGACCTCCTCTCACGATTTCAGCGTGGTTTGAGTGTCCCGTTCCTCACACGATTTCAGCGTGTTTGGATCTTATCTCAGGTTGCGTTGTGCGCGCACTTGAGCGGTCATTTTCGGACCTCTTCTCACGATTTCGGCGTGGTTAGAGTGTTCTTTTCCTCACACGATTTCAGCGTGTTTGGATCTTATCTTAGGTTGCGTTGTGCGCGCACTTGAGCGGTCATTTTCGGACCTCTCCTCACGATTTCAGCGTGGTTAGAGTGTTCTTTTCCTCACACGATTTCAGCGTGTTTGGAATTTATCCCAAGTTGCGTTGTGAACGCGCTAGGCGAATTGTTTTTGAACCTCCTGTCACGATTTCAACGTGGTTTGAGTGTCCCGTTCCTCACACGATTTCAGCGTGTTTGGATCTTATCTCAGGTTGCGTTGTGCGCGCACTTGAGCGGTCGTTTTCGGACCTCTTCTCACGATTTCGGCGTGGTTAGAGTGTTCTTTTCCTCACACGATTTCAACGTGTTTGGATCTTATCTCAGGTTGCGTTGTGCGCGCACTTGAGCTGTTGTTTTTGGACCTCTTCTCACGATTTCAGCGTGGTTAGAGTGTTCTTTTTCCTCACACGATTTCGGCGTGTTTGGGAATTTATCCCAGGTTGCGTTGTAGACGCGCTGGGCGGATTGTTTTTGGACCTCCTCTCACGATTTCAGCGTGGTTTGAGTGTCGCATTCCTCACACGATTTCAGCGTGTTTGGATCTTATCTCAGGTTGCGTTGTGCGCGCACTTGAGCGGTCGTTTTCTGACCTCTCCTCACGATTTCAGCGTGGTTAGAGTGTTCTTTTCCTCACACGATTTCAGCGTGTTTGGAATTTATCCCAGGTTGCGTTGTGAACGCGCTGGGCGAATTGTTTTTGGACCTCCTCTCACGATTTCAGCGTGGTTTGAGTGTCCCGTTCCTCACACGATTTCAGCGTGTTTGGATCTTATCTCAGGTTGCATTGTGCGCGCACTTGAGCGGTCGTTTTTAGACCTCTTCTCATGATTTCAGCATGATTGGAGTCTCCCCTTCCTCACACGTTTTCAGCGTGTTTGGAATTTATCTTAGGTTGCATGGAACGCGCTCATGATTGATTTTCTTTGTTCTTCCTCCACTCACGAGTCCGGCGTGGTTGGCGTGTGTTCACCCTTTGCATCTATTGTACTCTCTGTTGCATCGCATCTATTATCTATTGCATCACATCTATTACATCCATTGCATCGTATCTGTTTTACTGTCTGGTCTAGGAGACCTTAAATCCTCCGGTCTAAGGAGACCTTAAATCCTGCATCTTTATTCGCACTGTCTTGTGCACTCCCTAGTCTAGGAGACCTTAAATCCTCTAAAGGTGCAATTCCTTTGGTGTTTGTCGTGCCCGAACGACTTCCAGTGGTCTGGTATAGCCACCTGCCTGTGTTAGCAGTGAGTTCCTAGGAGACCAACTGAGACGGTGGAAACTAGAGTTCGAATGGCTCATGCCTAGAACACAAAGGTTCGGAATTTCCGAGACTAAAGTCTGGTTTAAATACCCAGGGGTATATCCTCGGCTTGAAATCTGTATGGCAGCCCCATAGATTGAGATAGCATATGTGTGCGCCTCAATTCTGGATACTGAATCAACCTAATCTGTCACTCTGTTGGAGAATAGGGAAAGCTGCGACCATAATCAGGGAGAAAAGTAGTACCTACAGTTCAACCAAGAAGAAGTGAAAGACCCCCAGCAGCATGAGGCACGATATTGTATGTATGGTTCATTTGAAGCTGGTGCGACCAGACGAATCGCGCAGGTATTGTATCTTCTCCATGTGAGACGTGGCGAGAATTGAATAATTCTCCGCATTCTTAAAACTGCATGAAATGAGTATTGCTTCGCATTCTTTCTTAAAACTATTGCATCTATTGTGAATATTTGCTCCATTACAGCTTGCTGCTTTGCATGATCATGAGTTACATCCGACTTTGTGCATATCGCTTTGCATTTTGCCCCTGCCTGCTGCGGGCATGCCTGCGGGCACATCTTTTTGTTTATCTCGCTTGTTTGTCTGAGTCTTCGGCCTTGTCAAAAATGGGTCGTCTCTGGGCTTTGACATTCACTTCCGTCACTTATGACTTTCGAGTTCTGTCAAAGGGGGGCAACTGTAGACACCCCATTTTTGACCAACCTTAAGACTCAGACGTCACCAACTGAGCACTCGGTGATGTTGCATATTGTGCTCGTTCTGAGGTTGCGGAGTCTCGGCTGCGAGCCTTGCCTCCGGACTTCCGGACTCTTTTGTGCTCTGCCTCGGTTTGTGAACCAGGCCCTGTTTTCTTTGTTTTCTCTTCCCAAAGGGAGGGAGAGGTCTCGTAGACCATCTCTCGGTGGCCGTAGGCTACGTTTCGTGGTCATAGACCATCTTTCCCGTATGGAGCCTGGTTTCCGATTTTCGGAGCCGTCGGCCGTGTGTCTCGGTTCGGGACTGCTTAACCAACTCCGTTTGCTCCGGTTTTTGGCACACACCTTATTTCCTCCCTTTTAAGGGACACTGTGGCCCGAGAGACCAACTTCGTGGTCAAACGCCACCTCCGGTGCTTAATAGTCAATTTTCGGGGCCCCGGGCGGCGCGTTTTGGCCCCCGAACCTTCGTTTTGCATCCGTTTGGGTTCATTTTTGGTGGAGACCTTATTTTCATTGTTAGAAAGGTTGTAGGAGAGTGGGAGGCTAGAAATTTTTCTGAAAAAACTAGCTTTTTTTTGGTCAAAAGTGATTCAGCATGAATCCGGGAAGGAGGAAAACATCTGTGCGGCTTCACTGAAACGGGCATAACTCTTTGCACAAAAGAAATTAAGATATGAGGCCACCACCGTTGGAAAGATTACTTCCGGGGCTTCATTTTACACTCAAGAATCTCCTAAGGACAAGTCCGGGCGGGGGAGATATGATTGATTGAAGTAGGGGATCAATCCGGTTGGACCGAATCTGCGCGGCTTCACCAAAACTGGCATAACTTTTTCCACATGAGGAATTTTAATGCAAGGTTTGCGGCATTGGAAATCTAACTTCTGGGGCTTCATCCTAGGGGGTGGCCAGCCACCTTTGACCTTTTTGACCTGGTCGGCCAACCAGGTAAAGTGGCCGGCCGGCCACCTGAACCTTTTGAACTGGCCGGCCGACTAGGGGAGGTGGCCGGCCGACCACCTGGCCCTTTTGCACCTGGTCGGCCATTTTTGTCTCCGTGAGTGTATTCCAGCTGTGCCAGCTATTTTCCATTTGACCCATTGTCCGAAGGTCTCCCTTTTTGGGGGGAATTTTGAATTGATTTTTCCCCTCCTTTTCTTTGCCTCTCTCCCTCTATAAAACCAGCACTCAAGCTTCATTTTCAAGGGTTACAAAAATTGTTTGGAGCCTTGCATACAACTCTCCCTCTCCCTCTCTTCCAAACCTCAAAACATCCTTGCTTTTTGCACCATTTACCCTACACCCCATAGCACCACACCTCCATCCTCCATTCCAACACTTTGAGGATGATTTTTAGAGGCTAGGAGCTCCTCTTCTTGGTCTAAAAGCTGCTGAAGTTTGGTTCTACAAGGGTGAGTCTTTTTTTTCTCTTTTCTAGTCTTTTCTTGCTTCATCTATAAGCCATACTTGCTTACATTTTTGGGTTCTGACCCAAACTGGAAATGGTCTTATTTTGAGCTTATCTTCATGTTTGATCAAGGGTTTTTCTCTGTTTGAGGCCATCTACTATCCCTTTTCCTTTTATCTCTCTTTTGGCCCTTTTCTTACATGATATTGTAGCCCTGTTTGTAAGCATTTCTGGGCTTCGAGCCAAACTATAAAGTGACTTATTTTGAGCCCCTCTTCAACTTTGTTGAAGGGCTCTTCACTATTTGAGGCCGGCTACTGCCTCTTACTCTCTATCTCTCTTCTAGGGCCATTTTTGCATCATATTGTAGCCTTACTTGTGAGCATATTTGGGATTTTTCATAAACTGTAAAGTATCTTTTTTTAAGCCCCTATTCAACTTTTTTGAAGGGCTCATTACTGTTTGAAGTCATTTAATGCCCTGTTTGTTCATCCTCTCTTTTAGGGTTGTTTTTTGCATGATGTATTAGCCCTATTTGTGAGCCTTTTTGGACCTCGACCTAAACTGAAAAAAGTATTTTTTTGACATCATCTTCATGTTTGATTAAGGTCTATTCTCTGTTTGGGGTCATCTTCCCCTATGCATGCTTCATTCTTCCATGATTAGGGCCATACATGTGAGCATTTGCATTGGCCATGGTTTGGCCTCTTAGCCACTGAAATCCAGTGGATTTTCAGTGGCTTTGATGCATTTTTTAGCCTCAAAATCAGACGGGGGTGACCCCCTCTCACCTTGTTTTGCTTGATGGTCTTTTTGGCCTTCCAAAGAGGCCCTATCTTGCATGCCTTGTTGACTGATTTCAGGGCCAATTTGGTGAGTTTTAGGGCTATCATATTTGATTTTCAGAGTTGTTTGTGCCATGCTAAGTGTCCTTGATGCATGTGCTTAATAACCCCTTTGTATGCCCTCTAAAAGAACCCATCATTTGTGCATGTGTTGGTTACATTTCAGAGGTTATTTGGGCATGTTTTGGTATGTTTTATTCACTGATTTTTGCTGGTTTGATGAGTTCTCACTTGCTTCATATACATGCCATGTAAATCATGTTTGCTAGTCAAAGTTGTATGCTATTTTAATCCATCTTGCTAGCATCTTTTGGCCATGCTTTGAACTAGAAATGTTCATGTTTTGGGACTGCCTTGGTTCTGTCTTTATGCTTCATGATCAAATAATGCATGTTTTGTATAGCTATAGGTCAACACATGTGCCTAGTTTTGTGTTTCGGGACCATTCCATGCATCGGGTGCCATGTTTCCATGTTTCGGGATCATTTTGCATCACATTTCAGTGCTGGAACTTGCATGTTTGTATGCCATATTTCATGCCTTGCCATGCCTTGTTAAGAGTGGTATTTGTACCTTAGGTTCGGTCATCGGTTTGCATGCACGTGTGCACGCATCTCGAGTGTCTCATTTCCATCTTATGGCCACTGATGTGAGTGTGGCTGAGGTCCACTCATGTTGGTGTAAGTCCATCATGCATTGCGTATGCCATTTCATTTCATAGCATTGCGTATGCTAGGTTGTATGTTAGAGCATTGTGTATGCCATGTTGCATCGTGCATTATGTATGCCATCTCATAGCATTGCGTATGCTAGGTTTGCATATTAGGATTACATTCATGCATGTCATGCATATTGCATTGTGTTTGGGATAGGAGTTAGCCTAAGCACGGGAAACGAGGGACGTTTCGTACTCCGAGTGACGGAACGTGTCTCAATTCCCGATCACCGACACTCCGGATTAACCATGATGGAGTCTCGGTCTTGTTGTGTTTTCATGTGCATTCATTTCATATTGAGTCGTGCAATTCGACTGCTCGGCCATCATGCATCGAGATGCGTGATTGATGGCACGAGGATTGAGGCGAGCATACATATGTGAAAATACTTTGCCATGCCCCTTTCTTGCTCTCTGTTGCAGTAAATCAAGGATCAACATCCTTCAAGAGCTTTGCACAACATTCCGGGATTAATTGCAAACAGAGGCAAACCGGGGCATCGCACTGGATTTCCGCGCAAGGCAACTCAAGCATGCATCATTCATCATCCGGAACAGAGCTGAGGCGGTCCATGGGCTTGCATGCTAATTTACTACTTTCCTAGTTAATTTGTTAGTTAATTTGGGTTTTGTACTTATTCGGACTGTAATTATTTATTCGGACTGTATTATTTATTCGGACCCTCCGAGAGAGGGCACAACTGTAATAAGTGTGCGTGCGTGTGATGTATGTCTTCCAACCCCACGTCTTTCTCCCTTTTATTTACCAGCTTATGATGGTTAGTTTAGGGCATGTTTCAATTAGCATACAGTATGATAGCATGTTTGCATTCATTCATCTGTTTTGCATGCACCAGGCTCGGCGCATCATAACTCACTGCATTGTATTTCAATTCCAAGTTGAATACTTGTTAGCTGTAGCATTCCATATGCCATGTTTAGAATAGCCGAGCCTATCTTAGTTGCATTATTGCATGTGTTGCATTAGGCATTCTGTATAGTTAGGATCATGCATGATTTCTAATTAGCTTCTGTTTTGGCTTGGAGTACTTGGTAAGTTTTTATGCTTTAGCATCCTTGCATGTGTATGAGTGACTGCCATGATAGCATGCTTACCATGAGGCTATGTGCTTATGTGATATAACTGCCTGAATGCCTGTGGGTGAAAGTTGGGTTATTTGGATTGGAACAATGCATTGACCGTGAGTTTTAAGCCCACTAGATAGTGGCAAAACCATCTTTTCTAAGCCCACCCGAGGGTGGCAAAATCTGCACCCCGAGCTGAGGCAACTTTGGTGATGACGAACACGTGGCCTTAGGCGAACGAGTCAGGATTTCCTAAATTTCCCAAAAATAAAATATTTAAGTGGCGACTCTGTATCTGGCAAAGCAGTCCATGTTTGGCACTTCTTTCAAAAATCTGTTTTCTCAAAACGATTTGCCGGATTTGGACTCTTTGGTTCAGATTAAGAACCGTGACATTTGAGTCCTGAACTGTAGTGAGCCCAAGATGAACGGAACGGGACTCATCCCTCCCGGGGCGTTCGGGGACGTCTACAAAAGGCCAGTTCGACATGAATGAATGGGCCAAAGGCCAATTCGACGTGAATGAAGTACGAATGGGCCAAAGGCCAATTTGACCTGAATAATACTAATGAATTGGGCCCGAGGCCGTATGATGTGTTTGGAACCGCAGTTACCTAACTTATGTATGTCTATGTATGTATGTATTAGTTAGAAATATAAATTGGGCCTATTGCCGTTTGATGTATATTGTTCCAATGTATATTCTTTATTTGATATTATTCACTGGGCTTTCGCTCACGCTCATTCATGTGTTTGTAGGTGAGCCTAAAGAGGTCCAGACCCAGCCTCAGTGAAGTCTGTATGGAACAACCAAAGTTTTGAAGAGTCAGCCCTTGCGTCTCACGCACGAGACGCGTCTTCGCCCTTATGCCATTCTGTGTATTTCATCATGTTGGCAAGGACTTTGGTATACGTCTGCATATAGTTTTGTTTGGCTGACTTAGATTTGAATGATCCTGTTTGTACAGAACCTTATGCTACTCTACTTTCTGTTTTGAGTTATTAACATATGTAAATGTGGAATGTTATGATGTGCATATAAGCACGGCTCTATGGATAAAGTTTTAAATTTGCTTCCGTTTAGCCCATTTACTCTGATGAGTTTTGTCTCATTTGGTTTGAGGCCGTAGTAATCTCGTGATTACTGGCCGGTTATGGCGTTAACCCATAGGGGCGGGTTTGGGTCGTGACAATTACGAAACTTGTTGATTTGTGTTATTTTTTCTTAATTTTTAGAGTTATTTCAGTTATTTGTTGACATCTATAATTGTTTTGGAATTTTCTTGTTAATTGTTGATATCTAATTTCTGAAATTTATCTTTTGGTATATTTAAGGAGAATTTTTTTATAAAGATTTTGATATTAAGATTTTACAAGATAAACATATAATATTTTCATAATAGTTGAAATTTCTAAACATTTTTACATAGAAAATTCGACTTAGAGGAATTTTGGATGACTCAGAGAAATTTTGTCACGACTTAAAGAAATTTTAATTTTCATAAAGAAATTTTGAAATTTTTCTGTGATCATACCAGATAAATTTCTCTATGAAAATTGAAATTTCTGAGTCAAGGCCTAAATCTCTCTAAGTCGGGTAAAATTTCTTTTAGCCGAATTTTCTCTGTGAAAATGTTGAGAGACTTAACTAATAAAAAAGTATCTTGAACCTTTCTTACTGTAAAAATTAAAGAGGGATGTTTCACTAATTTTTTTTTATATTTAATTGTTGATATTACTAATGTTGGGATATGTGAAAGAAAGTAAGAGACAAAATATATAATTTTTATTTTATTCATTTTTTTATTTTTTCTCTGCAAATCTGATATTAAAACCTAGAGAAATTGTTAGAATTGGTTTGGGAAAAACATAATTTTTTTTTCTAATATTGGTCTATTTTTAAAATGGGACCTATGCGTCAAAGTTGGTGGTCCTATGGGGCAACGTGTTTTTTGCCGCGTGACGATTCACGTTGTATATTTGGTTATTCAAAACTATTATCGGGTAAATGAAAAATCGATGCCAAATTGAGCTCCATGAAAATTGTATTTTGGTGAGTTTTCCATAAGGGATGAAGAAGGCTTGTCTCATATTGCTTGGGTGGGCAAAACATGGTACGGGTTTACAGCCTTGAGTTTGCATCTTGGGAAGGGCCCCAAAGGGTGCGCAAGTTTTGTAGAGGGGGAGGTTATGGGTAAAGTCAGTCTTGACCCATTGGACCCAAAAATCACCACACGTGCCCAGGCTTGGGCCAGGGTTGGGCCAGGTGCAAGGAGTGAGATTGGGTTGGCTTGTGTGTCCAACCCAATGCTTATCTTTTTGGATAAAAACATTTGAATTTTTTTTTTTCTAAATTAAATTCATACAGTTTGGAATTTAAATTTCTGTTTGAAATTCAAAATAAATTCCAAAATGACCCTAACATTTCTAAACATTGGTAGTTTGGTCCAATGCACCTTTCCAGCTTTTCCTCCAACTTGAACAGGTTTCCATGCCTGTTCAATTTGTCCCGAACTGCACCACCAGTGCTTTTATAAATAGGCAGTCCTCTCCGTTTGTTCATTCCATTCAATTTCGGCCTCCTTTTTGTCTGCATTTTTTCTGCATTTTCTACATAAGAGCGACTATATACACTAAAGTGTGTTCGTTGAATAATTAGTGTGTAGTATTGCTACTATTTGTTGTCAATCATTTTATCTTGGGAGATAGACATCAATATTCTGAAAGCACTGTGGAAATGACAAATCTATCTTAAGAAAACGGTGTCAAATGCTGGACTTGATCAATTTTTTCAAGAAAATAAATACTGTAAGTATTTTATTTTATTTCTGGTTTTTTTAGTTTTTTTTTTTTCCAGATTTTGTTTGGTTTCTGTAATTAAAACAAGATCTGTTTTTCCATTTTTTTTATTTATATATTCTATTTCGATCGAACAGAATTTCTTCTATCTTAAACTATTCTTCGAATACAGTAAAGATTGTCTAACAATCTTAAGACAATTTGTTTTATTAATTTAAGACTAGTCTTCTGTCACGACCCAAACCCGCCCCTATAGGTTTAGCGTCATAACCAACCAGTAATTTATGATTACCGAAGGCCTGCTTAACAGTAAGGACAATAGCACAATAATGGGCTGGCGAAAGCCAATCAATGATAGAAAGTAATGTCCAATGAGCCGTGAGGACTTACATGTACAAAACAACTTACATATACTATCAGTGCACAATTACTTAAGTCTAAAACACACTTATATACAAAACAAAATGTAGACACCCCATTTTTGACTGCCCCTAAGACTTGGGCACTTTCTTTTGACCACCCGCTGATGAAAATTGAAATGTGCTATTTGATGAATTTCTCAGCATAAAAATCAAATTGAAGCTTTAATCCCAAACCTCGCCTATTTTGGCCATCACTAATATTTTTATTATTTATAGTATTTTATAATTTTATATTTTGATATAAATTTATGTGTGTGTACATTTGTTTTAGGTGTGTTTGATATAAATATTTGATAAATAAAAAGAAAATAGAAAATAAGAAAAAATAAATAAAATAAAATAAAATAATAATAAAAGATGCAGAATGATGAGATTTGCTAGTGGAGAGGTTGGATGGAGGATGAATGATGATTATGCTGATGGTGGGTTCAATTCGGTGGAAAGAATATAAAAAAAGGGAGCACTACAATATCTTTGATGGAAATGGAGATGCAAGGCGGGGGTAGGACAAGTGACATTGGATTATTATTTGCATGTGAAGTGAAAGAGGGAAAAAGAAAAGGAACACTGAGAGGCATGTTCTCTCTCGATGATGGGTTCTCTTTTTGGTGAGAAAAAGATCAATAAAAAAAGAATGAAGGAGAGAACAGAAGGGGACACTGAGGGGGCTCTTCCTCTCTCTCAAAAAATGAATACACACGGTTTTAGAGAGGAAAGACACCACATACGGCTGCAGACACTCAACCTCTCTCATGGGGTAACACACGGGGGTAGACACACGGGAGGGGGCTCTCTCAAGCTCTCTCCATGATTCTTTCTCTGGAAAAAAATAATAATAATAATAATAAACAAAAAAAAAAATGAAATGATGATGAAACAAAAAGAAGAGTGTCAATACCCGAGTGAACCTCAGCCGGAACTACGGTGGCCTGATTCCTATCTTTGGGATACGTAGGTAGCTTCATCTTGAAGTTCGGCCTCAATAATTTTTCAACTCAGTCATTCCGTCCATGTTTGATTGGTGTATCTTTAGTCGACTTGGTTGTCCTATCCGTGTTTTGATTGGTAAGTCTTCGTTCTGCTCAGTTCAGTTGGTTTCGATTCAACTTAGTTCGGTTCGGTTCAACGGTTCGGTTCGGTTCGGTCCAGTTCCGCTCGGCTTCAGTCGGTTCGGATTGGCTCGGTTCGGTTGGCTTGGTTCGAATATCACCTTTGATTATCTGGTTTGGGACTATGCACCCCAATGGTTGATTCCATGTTAGTTGAGTAGTGGCCATTTGTAAACATAAGTTTGATTATTTGAATGAAGTTGACTAATTTTTCTCGAAAATTGTTCCATTTTTGCCAAACTTGGACCATTCTTTGGATGTGAAAAAGGAAATTTTCAGTGCTCACAATTTAGCTTACATGATTTCAACACAGCAAATGGAATAAGTAGGCTAATCTAACTCTCATGTTGATCAAAACATTTTTTGTTTTTGTTTTTTTTTATAAAAAAAAAAAGAAAAAAAAAATCAAGAAAAAAAATTCAAGGTAATGAATTAGGGGCATAGTTGAGTTAGAGATTCTGTCTCCTCCACCACTCGAGTCAACTCGTCAGTGTATATAAGTGTGTTCCTTTCATACCAATCAGGGTATTCATACCAGTCAGTGTGCATAAGGGTGTTCCTTTCATACCAGTCAGTATATTTATACCAGTCGGTGTATTTATACCAGTCAGTGTGTACTCATACTAGTCAGTGTATATTCATACCAATCCAGTCAGTGTGTATACGTATGTTTCTTGCATACCAGTCAGTGTATTTTATACCAGTCTGTGTTTGGATTGTTTTATTTGTTTTCTTACGATTTTATTCAGGTCAGTATGAATCAATGGTCAATTTAGAGTCCAAATTTAATCCCTCTCAAATTCAATCAAACAAAAGTATTTTCAAATTCAGAGTGATGTGCCAATCACGCCATTGAGATACAAAACTGAAAATTTTTATACAGTCAAGGGAGGACATTCCCGATTACAGAGACTTCAAAAAAAAAATAACAGAGACTTCAAAAAAAGAAGAAAAAAAAAAAAAAGAGAAATAGAAAAAGCCTAAAAAAAAAGAAAAAAAAAGCCTAAAAAAAAAAAAAAAAAAAAAAAACTGAAAATACAGAAACAAACACCCCCAGAAAATACAGATAAAAAAAAAAAAGTCCAAAAAAAAAGGGGAAGGATCTTCTTCTTCTTTCGCCGATGCCGGCCACACACGACTTCACTTACTCAGTTCTTCCGTCGCCGAGCTCTTCCTCTTTTTGTCGTCAACCTTCGAAGACCTTGCCTCAGTGTGTTCCCCAAGAGAAGGCCCTGCCTCAATGTTTCCGGCAAAAGAGTTGACTTTTCGCCGACCATCAAAGGAAAAAGTACGCCGGCGCTCCGAACTGGTCCAGACAAATGGTCTGTCGTTTTACCTCTCTACTCTCCATGGAGGTAGTCTTCCGTTTCAGTTCTTTGTTCTCTGCCTTCAGCGCACAAACCTCCGCTCGTGCATCCCTATACATCTGCTGAAGCTGATTAAGTTGGGCATTAACCCGATGTAGCTCACTCGTTCTGTTTTGCAGACGGTGAGACAAATTAGTGACCGCGGCCACTGTTTCCATACACGACTTCAGCGTGAGGTGGTTAGCATCATCAGTATCAGCATTATCAGTTGAGCAGCCATCACTTGCTCAACTGTTAGGGTGGGAAGACTGGGATGAGTGAGAGCAGGGGCACTTGGCCCAGAAGAGCTCGAGGATTATTAAGATCCAGAAAGAGAGAGAAGGGCGAGACGAAGCCATGTATAAGAGAAGAGAAGGCAGAAATGGCAGAAGAGTCACAGAAGACTGGTAGAAAAACAGGTAAGAAAGAAGAGAAGGAGGAGGAAGACGAAAAAATGATGGAAGAGTAATGGAGAAGGAGAAGAAGAAAAGAATGGTTAAGAAGAAGAAGAGATACGAAGGAGAAGAAGAAGACGAGAGAGAAAGACAAGAGAGGGAGAGGGTCGAGGCAGGCTTGCAAACCGAGGGGCTACTTTTGTCGGCCATCGACACAAAAGCAGAGCCCGCGTGCCAAACGCGGCAAGGGACGCAGGAGAATTGTGTATGCATATATGTATATATATTGTATAGTTATGTAATATAGGTATTGGTTTGAACATTTGAGTCACAGAATGTGGCTTGGGTTCAGTGGTTTGGCCTAGTAAGTTAAGGATTGAGAGGCTGAGCCTGAGGTCAGGGGTTCGAAACCCCATTGAGTGTTTCTTTTGGTTTGTTTTGGTATTATGTATATATATGTCTTGTATAGTATATATATATACTTGTTTGAATATTTTGTCACAAGAGTGACATGGCTCAGTGGTTGAGGACTCGAAGGCCAAATTTGAGGTCAGGGGTTCGAAACCCCGTGTCCATCCATTTTGTGATTTTTCTTTCTTTTTTGCGTGTTTTGCGTGCGTGTGCTGACGTCAGCAAACGGAATATGCCTTCTCAGTAACGGCATCTTCCCGCTGATAGCTACAAACAGAATATTCCTCGTCTGTGTCGTATATACCTCTATATATACTGTATATGTTATATGTCTGTGTCGTATATACCTGTATATATACTGTATATGTTTGTTTATAGGTCCGTATATGTCTGTGTCGTATATACCTGTATATATACTGTATCTGTTATATGCCTGTGTCGTATATACATGTATATATACTGTCGTATATACCTGTATATATACTGTATATGTTATATGTCTGTGTCGTATATACCTGTATATATACTGTATAGGTCTGTATATGTCTGTGTCATATATACTTGTATATATACTGTATATGTCTGTGTATATATCTGTATATATCTGTCAGTAAATATCTGTGTGCATGTAAATAGCTGTGTAGTATCCTGCCTATGTTTGCAATGAGTTCCTAGGAGACCAACTGCGACGGTGGAAACTAGAGTTCGAATGGCAAAGCCTAGAACGCAAAAGGTTCGGGATTTCCGAGACTAAAGCCTGGTTTAAATACCCAGAGGTGCATCCAGGGGTGCATTCTCGGCTTGAAATCTGTATGGCAGCCCCATAGGTTGAGGTAGCTTATATGCGCCTCAACTCTGGAAACTGAACCAACCTAGTCTGTCACCCCGTTGGAGATAGGGAAAGTTGTGAATATGAATCAGGAAGAAAGGGGCATCTGTGACTTCTACAGGTAGAGCTTACCCCTTGTCAAAAAAAAAAAAAAAAAAAAACACAGCCCAGAAAAACAAGAAGAAAAGGGGCATCTGTGACTTCTACAGGTAGAGCTTACCCCTTGTCAAAAAAAAAAAAAAAAAAAAAAAACAAGCCCAGAAAAAACAAGGAAGAAAAGGGGCATCTGTGACTTCTACATGTAGAGCTTACCCCTTGTCACAAAAAAAAAAAAAAATCATTCTACCATACTTTCTTCCATTCACCCAAATCGGTTAACAACAGCAGGTGCGCCTGTCTGTTCACACCACCCAAATCGGTTAACAACAGCAGGTGCGCCTGTCTGTTCACACCATCCATCTCCCCCTTTCGCGAAAAGACGCGTTAGGACTTCCATCTCCCCCTTTCGCGAAAAGAGCGGTTAGGACTTCCATATCCCCCTTTCGCGAAAAGACGCGTTAGGACTTCCATCTCTCCCTTTCGCGAAAATGTTAGGACTTCCATCTCCCCCTTTCGCGAAAAGACGCGTTAGGACTTCCATCTCCCCCTTTCGCGAAAAGACGCGTTAGGACTTCCATCTCCCCCTTTCGCGAAAAGACGCGTTAGGACTTCCATATCCCCCTTTCGCGAAAAGACGCGTTAGGACTTCCATCTCTCCTTTCGCGAAAAGACGCGTTAGGACTTCCATCTCCCCCTTTCGCGAAAAGACGCGTTAGGACTTCCATCTCCCCCTTTCGTGAAAAGACGCGTTAGGACATCCATCTCCCCTTTCGCGAAAAGACGCGTTTAGGACTTCCATCTCCCCCTTTCGCGAAAAGACGCGTTAGGACTTCCATCTCCCCCTTTCGCGAAAAGACGCGTTAGGACATCCACCTCCCCTTTCGCGAAAAGACGCGTTAGGACTTCCATATCCCCCTTTCGCGAAAGACGCGTTAGGACTGCATAGCTCCCTTTCGCGAAAAGACGCGTTAGGACTTCAATCTCCCCCTTTCGCGAAAAGACGCGTTTAGGTCGATAGCCCCCTTTCGCAAAAAGACGCGTTAGAACTTCCATACCCCCCCTTTCGCGAAAAGACGCGTTGGGACATCAATCTCCCCCTTTCGCGAAAAGACGCGTTAGGACTTCCATCTCCCCCTTTCGCGAAAAGACGCGTTAGGACATCCATCTCCCCCGTTCGCGAAAAACGCGTTAGGACATCAAACTCCCCTTTTCGCGAAAAGACGCGTTAGGACTTCCATCTCCCCCTTTCGCGAAAAGACGCGTTAGGACATCCATCTCCCCCTTTCGCGAAAAGACGCGTTAGGACTTCCATCTCCCCCTTTCGCGAAAAGACGCGTTAGGACATCCATCTCCCCCTTTCGCGAAAAGACACGTTAGGACTTCCATCTCCCCCTTTCGCGAAAAGACGCGTTAGGACTGCAATAGCCCCCTCTCGCGAAAAGACGCGTTAGGACCACCCATCCCCCTTTCGCGAAAAGACGCGTTAGGACTGCAATAGCCCCCTCTCGCGAAAAGACGCGTTAGGACTCCAATAGCCCCCTCTCGCGAAAACGCGTGAGGACTACAATAGTCCCCTTTTCGAAAAAGACGCGTTAGAACATCCAGCTCCCCCTTTCGCGAAAAGACGCGTTAGGACATCCATATCCCCCTTTTCGCGAAAAGACGCGTTAGGAATTCCATCTCCCCCTTTCGCGAAAAGACGCGTTAGGACATCCACCTCCCCCTTTCGCGAAAAGACGCGTTAGGACTTCCAGCTCTCCCTTTCGCGAAAAGACGCGTTAGGATTTCCATCTCCCCCTTTCGCGAAAAGACGCGTTAGGACATCCATCTCCCCCTTTTCGCGAAAAGACGCGTTAGGACATCCATCTCCCCCTCATCTCCCCCTCTCGCGAAAAGACGCGTTAGGACATCCATCTCCCCCTTTCGCGAAAAGACGCGTTAGGACTTCCATCTCCTCCCTCCCCCTTTCGCGAAAAGACGCGTTAGGAGTTCCATATCCCCCTTTCGCGAAAAGACGCGTTAGGAGTTCCATCCCCCCCTTTCGCGAAAAGACGCGTTAGGACTTCCATCTCCCCTTTCGCGAAAAGACGCGTTAGGACATCCATCTCCCCTTTCGCGAAAAGACGCGTTAGGACTTCCACCCCCCCTTTCGTGAAAAACGCGTTAGGACATCCATCTCCCCCTTTCGCGAAAAGACGCGTTAGAAACATCCATCTCCCCCTTTCGCGAAAAGACGCGTTAGGACATCCACTTCCCCCCTTTCGCGAAAAGACGCGTTAGACATCCATCCCCCCTTTCGCGAAAAGACGCGTTAGGACATCAATCTCCCCCTTTCGCGAAAAGACGCGTTAGGACATCCATCTCCCCCTTTCGCGAAAAGACGCGTTAGGACTCCATCTCCCCCTTTCGCGAAAAGACGCGTTAGGACATCCATCTCCCCCTTTCGCGAAAAGACGCGTTAGGACATCCATCTCCCCTTTCGCGAAAAGACGCGTTAGGACATCCATCTCCCCTTTCGCGAAAAGACGCGTTAGGACTTCCATCTCCCCTTTCGCGAAAAGACGCGTTAGGACATCCATCTCCCCTTTCGCGCGAAAAGACGCGTTAGGACATCCATCTCCCCCTTTCGCGAAAAGACGCGTTAGGACTTCCATCTCCCCCTTTCGCGAAAAGACGCGTTAGGACTTCCATCTCCCCCTTTCGCGAAAAGACGCGTTAGGACATCCATCTCCCCTTTCGTGAAAAGACGCGTTAGGACATCCATCTCCCCCTTTCGTGAAAAGACGCGTTAGGACTTCCATCTCCCCCTTTCGCGAAAAGACGCGTTAGGACATCCATCTCCCCCTTTCGCGAAAAGACGCGTTAGGACTTCCATCTCCCCCTTTCGCGAAAAGACGCGTTAGGACTTCCATCTCCCCTTTCGCGAAAAGACGCGTTAGGACATCCATCTCCCCCTTTCGCGAAAAGACGCGTTAGGACTTCCATCTCCCCCTTTCGCGAAAAGACGCGTTAGGACATCCATCTCCCCTTTCGCGAAAAGACGCGTTAGGACTTCCATCTCCCCCTTTCGCGAAAAGACGCGTTAGGACTTCCATCTCCCCCTTTCGCGAAAAGACGCGTTAGGACTCCATCTCCCCCTTTCGCGAAAAGACGCGTTAGGACATCCATCTCCCCTTTCGCGAAAAGACGCGTTAGGACATCCATCTCCCCCTTTCGCGAAAAGACGCGTTAGGACTTCCATCTCCCCCTTTCGCGAAAACGCGTTAGGACATCCATCTCCCCCTTTCGTGAAAAGACGCGTTAGGACTTCCATCTCCCCCTTTCGCGAAAAGACGCGTTAGGACTTCCCTCTTCCCCTTTCGCGAAAAGACGCGTTAGGACTTCCATCTCCCCCTTTCGCGAAAAGACGCGTTAGGACATCCATATCCCCCTTTCGCGAAAAGACGCGTTAGGACATCCATCTCCCCCTTTCGCGAAAAGACGCGTTAGGACATCAATCTCCCCCTTTCGCGAAAAGACGCGTTAGGACATCCACCTCCCCCTTTCGCGAAAAGACGCGTTAGGACTTCCATCTCCCCCTTTCGCGAAAAGACGCGTTTGGACATCCATCTCCCCCTTTCGCGAAAAGACGCGTTAGGACTTCCATCTCCCCCTTTCGCGAAAAGACGCGTTAGGACTTCCATCTCCCCCTTTCGCGAAAAGACGCGTTAGGACATCCATCTCCTCCTTTCGCGAAAAGACGCGTTAGGACTTCCATCTCCCCCATCTCCCCCTTTCGCGAAAAGATGCGTTAGGACTTTCAACATCCCCCTTTCGCGAAAAGACGCGTTAGGACTTCCAATCCCCCTTTCCATATCCCCCTTTCGCAAAAAGATGCGTTAGGACTTCCATCTCCCCCTTTCGCGAAAAGACGCGTTAGGACTTCCATATCCCCCTTTCGCGAAAAGACGCGTTAGGACAATTTCAAATCCATCGCACTGTTTTGTGCACCGCCCTCGCACTATCTTGTATATTCCCATGGTCTAGGAGACTTTAAATCCTATAAAGGTGCAATTCCTTTAGTGTTTGTCGTGCCCGAACGACTTCAATGGTCTAGGAGACTTTAAATCCTCTAGAGGTGCAATTCCTCTGGTGTTTGTCGTGCCCGAACGACTTTGGGTGGTCTGGTATAGTCGCCTGCCTGTGATTGCAATGAGTTCCTAGGAGATCAACTGCAACGGTGGAAACTAGAGTTCGAATGGCGATGCCTAGAACGCAAAAGGTTCGGGATTTCCGAGACTAAAGTCTGGTTTAAATACCCAGAGGTGCATCCAGGGATGCATTCTCGGCTTGAAATCTGTATGGTAGCCCCATAGGTTGAGATAGCTTATATGCGTCTCAATTCTGGATACTGAACCAACCTAGTCTGTCACCCCGTTGGAGAATAGGGAAAGTTGTACATATGATCAGAAAAGCGGCATCCATGGCCACCCAAATCGGTTAAGAACAGCAGGTGCGCCTGTCTGATCACACCACCCAATCGGTTAAAAACATCAGGTGCGCCTGTTGTTTACACCATCTTTCCTCCTTTCGCGTGACACGTGTTAGGATGGTGATTTCTCATCTCTTGGTTGAGGTCTTCCCTCTCTTGCATGATCATAAGGTTTTTCAAAAATAATCGGCTTCGCGTAGCGTATAAGTCCAATTTTCAAACCGGCTTCGCGTAAGCGTGTAAGTCCAATTCTCAAAATCTTCCTTCATATCATTTGCATCTTGCCCCTGAACTACGCTGGTTTGATTCCTTGCAAAGGGATACGTAGGCAACCTTCTGGTTCAATCACATGCATTACATTTTGTTTGATTGCCCAAGTCTTACGGCCTTGTCAAAAGGGTCGTCTTCGGGCTTTGACATTCACTCACGTCATTTCATGACTTCGAGCTCTG